>BQNB010071826.1:0-24107 GCA_026074375.1 Tanacetum coccineum
ATTATATCACTTTCATGTTACTTGTTGCATAGATTCTTCACTATCGAAAACACCAAAATCTTAGTGAACTACCTCGGCGTACCAACCAAAAATAGCTACATACAGAAGGGTCATACTTTCCCGTGTGTTCTTAGCTTTATCTGGTGATTTATTATAAAATTTTAAAACTAGTAGTCGTGAGACACATCAGTAGCCACATCTGAAGAACTCATGAGCCCAATGGAGAGATTTTGTGTATAAAAGGTCAATTATTTGAGTCTCGACTCACGACTCTAGTTGGTTCTCTACTTGGCCAAGAGAGTTACCGGAACTATTCATTATGGGTAGACAATGACCGGTGCAAAAAAAACACTAGGATTTGATTATTGTTGGATTATGGTAGTCGAAATAGCACGAATACATTATGAATATGTGAGCCTATTGGGGGCACACACGTTAATACACGGAGAATACATTTTATACTTCATAAAATAATAAACCGAGGGACTTAATTGAACAAAACCCGAACCCCAAGGGATGTTTTAGAGGGGTTTTGTGTTCAATTAGGAAATTAGGAGGCCCAAGATTATGATTATGGGTTTTCTAGTTTATCTAGAATTAGGTTTTGGGTTTCTATATAAACACCCATAACCTGCCTCATAATTGATTCATCCTAAACCTAAAAACCTAACACTAGTTTTAGTTTTCCTCCTCCCTCCCTCACCGAAATCGCCTGGCCCCTCTCTAGGGTTGTTAAGGGTTTCGGATCTAGTCCATAACCGAATTCGGTTAAACCCTAACTAGGGTTTTCGGGTTGTTTAATTCGGTTCAAGGGTTTTCAGTTAATTAGGGTTTCTTATAAACCCTAATTTGGTTTGATTGATTTTGGTTGAAGATCACAAGTGTTTGTTTGATTAGGGTTTTGATCCAAGAAGGTACAAGTGTTGTTTGTTCGTGAAGTTAAGTCTAGATAACTTAACGTGTTCGGTTGACGTGACTGTGTGAGCAACCGTAGAGGCGATTGTTTTAGTCGCTTTATTCGTTTTCAAGATCATTTGCTGAGAGGTACATTTTTATTTACTTCTTGTTATACGTGCTAACCATATGCTATTACTAGATCCATCCGTTGTGTACTCGTAGCTAACTTGGTTACCTAGTTGTTAAAAATCCCAACAGTGGCATCACGAGCCACCTCTTAGCTTTATGGGTTACACGTTTTGTTTTAATTATACGCCTAGTTTGCATATCTATTATTAAAACATATGCTATAATCTGTTGTGTTTTATATTTTATTTATGTTTTACTAGTAAAATATGACAATGATATTAGAATCCTTGCCATAACTGAATAAAATATGTAGATCTATGATCTTGAATTCTATTATAAGTTAATAGAGGTTAAAAACAAAAATTAAATTTGTTAATTTAGCTTGTTTGCTTCTTTTTAATTGTTGTCTATTCCGGCGATAAGACCCACTCAATCTCAATTATGTAATGAATGGGGCGATCTAGGAACTGAGCAGAAAACCTAGTAAGGGTCTTATGGTTCTCCATTTGGGGAAGACTCGAGAGAGAACATGGATTTTACATGTTTACTTGTATGCTTAATGTCATCTTTTGTATTATGAATCTGTGTATGCATGATTATTTATTGCTACATGTTTACACGTCTAAATAAATATGCCATATGTTCAAAAATTCAAAAAATGATGTATTAATGTCTATTATTACACACGGCCTAACGTAATGCTCATAGTCACCTAACTATTCTTTGGTTTCTGGAAAACTGTTTTTGCGAAAAAAATTAATATTGACCTTCTAACTATGAAACGTTATTTTTCTGAATAAAAACTGAGGAACAGACTATGGAAATGGACTAATGCGGCAGATACGCTCAATCCAACTAAACAACTATAAGAGGAAATTTAAAAGTCGAGTGGTCAACGATTCCTAACACCATTTAGTTTTTAAACTAAGCTTCTCAGCGCTGCCACTGGTTTTCCCCTTGCTGGGAGCCGGACCCGGGGCGCCGCGCAGTTAGAAATGACTGGTTAATTAATAAGAATAAAAAGAAACGGTGGGGTGCAAGACGCGGAGTTTAATTTTTTCATAATAGAAAAAAAAGGGTGCAACCAAATCAAACCCCCCCGCAGCGATAAAAAAAAAACTTGGATAAACACCGCTCACTCACAACCCTCCCCCTCATCCCTAGTATTCCCTAGACACCCTCACCCACTTTGAAGGGTGACCCCACTCCCCGCCCACAACCCCTTAACCCGGTCTTCCCTCCCCCCCGTCCCCTCGTCCCCTTGAGGCTCCCGCGCCAAGACGCATCCCTTCCCCCTACTCTCCCCCCTCCCCCACCCCAAACACCCATTTGGCGATCAGATGGAACCACGTCACAACCACTTGCCCCCCACCCCCGCTCATCCCCTACACTCTCAACAGTCCCCCCTCCCGCAATTTCCTACTACCCTGGCCCACGGAATTCACACCCCCCCCCCTCCTCTATACCCTAAGTGATCAGCCTATCCCCCCATTACACCGCTCCACCCCTCCCGCTCTCAAACCCTCCTCCCCTCATCATTCTCACAAACAACCAACCGGGACACCTCACCCCCCTCCCCACCCCCCCCCTCTAGTCGTCACCTTCCTCTTCTCCTGGCTGCCCCCCCCACCTACTACTTCTCTTAGAGACACTCCTATCCCCCCCCCCTCGCGCACTGACCCATACTACCGTCAACTCCCCTTGTTTGGCCTCCTCCTCCGCCAACCAATCAGTGTCTACTGTTGCCTCTCGACACCTCCTATCTCCCCCCCCCCAAGACCCTACCCCCCGTCCCCTCCCTGTCTCTCACACTACTGCCCTCCTTTGGTATCTTACCCTGTATCCCATTCCCACGCCCCCCCCTCGTGGTCCGCCCTCCTGATCGATGAAGCTGTCCCGTCCAACCCCCCCCCCCGCCAAGCCCCCCCCCCCCCCCTCATTACTGCACGGCCAGTCTTTATCACCCGAAACCGCCACTACTTTATTAACCACTGTCCCGTTTCGCCATGCACCCCGCCCTCCAACTTACACACTCCCAACCCCCCGCACCCACCCCCCACAGCCTCCCCCCACCGCCCTCATCACTGTTCCCCTCCCCCCCACAACATCACCTCAAGCCACTCCTCATTTCCACCTCATATCCCACAAGAAACCTAGCACATCCCATCTTCATCCCCTGCCGGAGGTACGTAACCCCCACCCCAAACTTCGTCCCCCCCCTGCCTCGATTGCCAAGTCACCATCCGATTATCATCTTCGAAGGATTCCTCCCCCTCACAACCCCACCACGGCACACCTCCCCCCTCCCCTACGTCCACCACCCTCCATCTGCCCCCGACCACTCCCTCTCCCCATACCCACACTCACTCTCCCTCCCTCCACCCCCCTTCCCTCGCGCCCATCGCCCCGCTCCCCCCCCCTTTCTACCCATACGTGAGTTACAGCATCCCTCCCCACCCTCCTTCAGCATCTCACACACTACCTGTACCTCAGAACCCCCCGTCCCCTCTCGCTATATCCCCCAACTAATTACCCAACTCACGCCGCATGCTCACGCCCCCAAATTCCACTCCCTACTTATACCCCGTTCTCGTTTGGTCGTACCCTATACTTTCGAAGTACTCTTTGTGATCAGACCAGGACCCCAGGCATATCATGATACTAAACAAGCTCTTAACATATTACAAGCTGACAATGTTATTGACAATTCATAATCCTAAGACAGTTGCCTTAAATATCCATTTAACGGCACAGAGATGCTCTACCTCAGTCTTGCCCCACCTGTTTAACATCCTGGTATCCGAGTACATAGTGGTGAATAAGTGACGCGGCACGCAATATTAGATCTTAGTCTTAAATTAGTAAATTAATTGGCGGTAGTCATAATTCTATTAGCGCTGAATGTTAGACTTATTAAACGATACACTAATTGTTTTAGAACTTCTATTATTGATAGATGAGTACCTACTGACGGAACAATTTGTATTACCAGAGATTCTACAAAAACAAAACACACACTGACCCCACTTCATTGATTGGCGTACATGACAAACAAACACTACATTGATACTTTCAATGAAGACAAGAAAATTACCTAGAAGCATACCTATTCTGATTGCAAAGCCCTTGTTAGCTCATCCGTAGACAACAATTTCCTCCTGAGACGCTCTTGCCGCTAACACTGTTTGCATGGACCAAGGGGACAAAAGAGGGAATGATGTGTAGTCTCCTGAGCCAGCATAACCACTGGACCGTATATATCCAACGCGAACTAAGCTCATATGACATTCACCAAGAACTAAAAGCGCTACATGTTTTCCAAACAAAGCTGAAAACGGCTCATTACTAGACACAGGTGAGCACAGAAATTTCACAGACTACAAAGCAGAGGGAAGGTCAATCTGTTAGCTCCCATGTTCTAAGATAGAACGGCTACATTGACAACTTGCGAGCAACTTCGGTACAACCAGTCTGGTCCAAAACCTTATACAGTGAGTCTTAATGTTACTCCTCTGAATATAGGCTTACTTGCCAACTTCGTGACAGAATTTTAGTATCAATCGGCATGGGAAGAACCGCGTACAATGGACCTACATGCCAGCTAAAAAGACTGCATGAAAAACGATGCCAAAAAAGAAAGCAAGATAATCCACGCACTTCATAAGCAAACACGAACATCATGAAGGGTTCAGGCAAAACTAGAAAAATAAAACCGCGACAAAGATCTGTAAAAGGGGTTAAGATAAAACAGAAAACAAACAAAGATAGGCTCACTGCTCAAAACAACTGGTTTTTCACATCTCCCTTAAATACCTAAGACTCCTCCACCAACTAGAGAAAGATAGCCCTTAGCAAAGGACGGCCATTTCACACCAATGTGGTGAAGTTGGGCACTGAGAAGAGAACTGTCTTTGTGTATCTCACTGAGTGATGAAAAAGAGAAGTTATCTCAAGACTAGTACTTCAAGGTGATTGTTACCAATAGAACATTTATTCTTTACCAGTATATCGTTGATTTATGACACCGGGTTGGGGTACTTATATTGTATTACTACTACTCAGAGCGGTTCGTAATGAGGAAAGCTAAGAAGCTGAAACCAGGGGTGCTTTTGAGTCTTGTATTAGGGCGATGGCCATCGTGCAGCCGTTTGAATCATTAAAACTTAATCAATTAGAGCTCCCCTAGTGGATTAGTAGTTGTCTGAACAATGTCCATTAATGCTCCCTCTATTGTACAAGAGTGTTATTTTCAGGTTTCTTGTTTGTTTTGATGACGGTTTTATTAACCACTTTGATGAAAACAATGTTTATATTCATTTCAAGAATAACCTAGTTTATTTTTTGGCTTTCCACATTAAAGTATAGGCATTTTTTGAAATGATATACTTGTTTCAAATTTAAACGAATAGTTCTATGTATGCATTTACCAATAAAGAGATCCAAAATTAAATTGGGGGCTCTTCCTCTCTTGTGGCACTAATCATCTTGGACACATTCAAGCAAGAAAGGCATTGAAAAGTGGCTAACAATGATGGAATGTTCAATTCTTATTGACATTGAGTCATTAGGAAAGTATGTTTCTTGCATGTCTGGAAAGATCTCAAGAAAACCCTATTCACATCAAGTGGAAAGGGCTAAAGATCTACTTGGACTTATACACACCGATGTATGTGGCCCATTCAAGACTATGTCCAGACAAGGAGCAAGCTACTTCGTCACTTTTACTGATGACTTTAGTCGATATGGTTATGTTTACCTTGCTGAAACATAAACATAGAAGTGTTTTGAAACCTATAAGAGGTATGTTCCGAAAAGGAAGTAGAAAACCAACTCATAGGAAGACCTTAAGTCACTAGGTTCTGATCGTACAGGAGGTGATATCGATTCAAGAGTTTTTGGAATCATCTAAAAGGAGTAAGGAATTATTCCCTATCGACACTCCTCCCGTACAACGCTCATAAAACAATGATGTCAGAGGGGGTGAGGAGAAATCAAACACTTCCTAGACATGTTTCGATCTATTATGAGTCAAAACGTACTCTAAGACCAAAAGTCCTATTGGGATTATGCTCTTGAGACTGTTGCAGCATTCTCAATATGGTTCCAACTAAGAAGGTTGATAAGAAACCATATGAAATATGGCATGGGCAAGCCCCTAAGCTATCTTACTTAAGAGTTTGGGGTTGTGAGGCATTTGTTAAGCATGATACACTTACCAAACCTGACAAACTTAATCCTAGATCTTTTAAGTGTATCTTCGTAAGATACCCAAAGGAAACAATGGAATATTCTTTCTATAGCCCATCTGAGAACAAAGTATTTGTTGCTCGAAATGCTGAGTTCTTTGAGTCTAAGCTCTTAGATCTAAAAACAAGTGGGAGTGTAGAAGATCTTGAACTAACTCAAGAATAAGATACAAATCCTTCTGTAGACACTAGCTTAAATCATGAAGAGGATGATCAAGAAGTTGATGAACCTCAAAGTGATATCAATCCTAAAGTCCCTTAGGACACGCCGTGCCCCTAATCGTATGTGCTTATACATCGATGTTGAGGAGCATGAGTTAGGGGATCTCGATAAACCCACTAACTATAAAGCTGCATTGCTTGATCCTGAATCCAAGAAATGGCTTGATGAGATGAATGTTGAAATGAAATCCATGAAAGACAATGATGTATGGGTCTTAGTTGAGCTTCCTCCCAATACTAGAATCGTTGGTAGCAAGTGGCTCTTCAAGAAAAAGACTAACATGGATGGTGCATTATACATCTTTAAAGCTCGTCTTGTAGCAAAAGGCTTCACTTAAACCTACGGGATTGATTATGAAGAAACCTTTTCTCCTGCTGCAGACATTAGAGCGATAAGGATTCTCATAGTTATAGCCGCGTACTATGACTATGAGATATGGCAAATGGATGTCAAAACCGCCTTCCTCAATGGACATCTTTCTGAAGAAGTCTATATGGAGCAACCTGAGGGTTTTGTGAATCCAAAATATCCTAACCATGTATGCAAACTTAAGCGTTCCATTTATGGACTTAAGCAAGCATCTAGGCAATGGAATAAGCGATTTGATGATGAAATCAAGAAATTTGGTTTCACTCAAAATCCTGATGAGCCATGTGTATACCTAAAAGGTAGTGGGAGTTATGTCGCTATCCTAATTCTATATGTCGATGACATATTACTCATGGGAAACAACATTCCAATGTTACAAGATGTAAAATCCTATCTTGGAAGAAGTTTTGCTATGAAAGATTTAGGGGATGCTGCATATATTCTTGGAATCAAGATCTACCGTGATAGGTCAAAGCGGTTAATTGGTTTAAATCAAAGTGCTTACATTGAGAAAATCTTGAAAAGATTTTATATGGAAAATTCCAAACGTAGAACGATCCCAATGCAAGAGAAGCCTAAATTGTGTAAGTCACAAGGTGCTTCGACACCTGTTGAGAAACAGCGCATGCAAAATGTTCCCTACGCTTTGGCTATAGGATCAATTATGTATGCTTTGAGATGTACTCATCTTGATGTTGCGTTCGCTCAGAACATAACAAGCCGATTTCAATAGAATCCGGGTGAAGAATACTGGACTGCTGTTAAAAATATTCTTAAGTATCTTCGCAATACTAAGGATATGTTTCTGGTATATGGAGGTAATATGGAACGAGAGCTCAGAGTTTCTTGCTACACTGATGTTGGATATCTGACTGATGCTGACAATCTAAGGTCGCAGACAAGATATGTGTTTGTTCTAAATGGAGGTGTTGTTGACTGAAAAAGTACAAAACAAATTATTTTTAAAACCTCATCTACAGATGCTGAATATATCGCTGCTTTTGATGCATCGAAGGAGGCTGTATGGATTCATAAATTCATTTATGGGCTTGGTATTGTTCCCACAATTGAAGAACCCATAAGTATGTATTGTGATAATACTGGAGCCATAGCAATAGCGAAAGATGATGGAGTCACTAAAGGTGCAAGACATTTTCGCGTAAAAGTTCACTATCTTCGCGAGACCATTAAATTGGGTGATGTAAAGATAGAACAGATTGACACAAATGATAACTTAGCTGATCCTTTCACAAAGGCTTTGGCATTCCCTAAGCATTCTGAAATTCACTAGGAATATCGTTGGTTATTATTTTATGGCATATATTTCTTTTCACTTGTGCATAAGTTGGTTGCACATTAAGTTGGTTGGGGTTACTGAAATTCAAAGGGTGTGTATTTATTACTAAGGTACAACCAAATAATGCACATATGAATATCTTAAAGATGGTTTTTTTGAACAATTAAAATAATAATCAAGTTTGAAAAGTGTTACGTTTTAATCACCCAAAGTTTCGATAGTGTTCTATTATTATGTAATTTTTATGTTTGAGTGACTAAAACGGAACACTTTTTAAACTTGGTTATTATTTTATGGCATATATTTCTTTTCACTTGTGCATAAGTTGGTTGCATATTAAGTTGGTTGGGGTTAGTGAAATTCAGGGGGTGTATATTTATTACTAAGGTACAACCAAATAATGCACGTATGAATATCTTAAAAATAGTTTTTTTGAACAAATTACACAATAATGAAACAATATTGAAACTTAAATGGTTTTTTTTATTAACTTAATTGGATCAGTTATAAAACTTTATTATTATTTGGCAACATTTTCCTGAATTTATATAAATATATGTAAATTTTTTATATATTTATATAAAAAATAAAACCATTAAGAAAATTTTCTAATATAAATTAAAACACTTTCTACGATCAAAATATTTTTCTTGCTAAAAATCTATATAATTAAAATTTTAAATAATATAAATTATGTAATTTAGATTAATCTAGTCATTCGAAAATCAACTGTATTTGAATTCGATTTTCGATTAAAGAAAAAATCAATCGAAATAACTAAACCGAATATAGCCCAACCCCCCTAATTTATCTGTGAACGAATCATGGGCCAAATACGCCAATCGGTGCTATATTATTTGTATACCTTGGCCCGTACGTTAAAATATTTCCTTACTATATATTGTTGGATTATGGTAGTCGTATTAGCACAAATACATTACGAATATGTGAGCCTATTGGGGGCACACACGTTAATACACGGAGAATGTATTTTCATACTTCACAAATATTAAACGAAGGACCATATTAGACAAAAACCAAACCCGAGGGCACAACAAGTGTGGCCGGCTCCTAAGAGGAGAAGAGGGGGGTGTGTTTTGTCTAAATTGGAAAATAGAAGAGGAGGTGTGATGTAATTAGGATTTGTTTCCTAATCATACTAGAATTAGGGTTAAAGGGTTATAAATACCACTCTCCCCTCGTTCATTCACACGATACACACAAGCTCTTAATAACCTAAAATCATATTCGGTGCTCTCTCTTGTTTTCTCATCAACGAAGTTTAACAAAAGATTGTTTGGTTTTCGGTTTTTCCTAGTTCTTTATTCAACCGAAGTTCTACAAAGGTTGTTTTGGTTTTTCGGTTAATACCTCGCAATAGATTTCGACTAAATCACAAGGGTTTAATCGATCTTCTTCTGGATCCTCCGAGTTCGACGATTAAGTGTTACACACGAGGTGTTTGTAGCTTAATTCGATTTGAAGAAAAATCCTAAAAGGTGTTTCGGGTGTGCTTCTAATTCGGTTCGTTTATTCGGTTTATTAGGGTTTTCGATTACAAGATCAAAGGTTGTTTGGTAATCGGGTTTGTTTTACAAGGGTTGTTTGTTTGTGAAGTTAAGTCTAGCAAGCTTAACGTGTTCGGTTGACGTGATTGTGTGAGCAACCGTAGAGGCGATTGTCTTAGTCGCTTAACTCGTTTTCTTGATCAATTATCAAAGAGGTACGCGTTTCTTTTACTTCTTGTTTAGTGTTAACCATATGCTATTACTAGATCCAAATCCGCTGCGTACTCGTAGTAACTTGGTTACATAGATAATAAATCCCAACAGTGGCATCACGAGCCAACTCGTTTTAGCTTTATGGGTTACACGTTTTGTTTTAATTATACGCCTAGTTTACATGCCTATCATTAAAACATAGTCTATGATCTGCTGCGTTTGATATTTTATTTATGTTTTACTAGAAAAATATGACAACAATATTTAGATTCTTGCCATAAGATAAATAAAATAAGTAGATATTGATCTTGAAAACTATTAAAAGTTAATATAGGTTAAAAAGGAAAATTAAAATAGTTAATTTAGCTTACATGATTCCTTTTTAATTATTGCCTATTCCGGCTATAAGACCCACTCAATCACAATATGTGGTGAATGGGGCAATCTAGGCACTTTAGCAGAAAACCTAGTGAGGGTCTTATGGTTCTCCATTTGGGGAAGACTCGCGAGAGAACTCGGATTTTACATGTTTACTTGTATGCTTAATGTCATCTTTTAATTATGAATCTTAGTATGCATGATTATTTAATGTCTAAATTGTTTACACGCCTAATTAGATATGCCATATGACTAAAAGATGATGTTAATGTAGTCTATTAATTTTACACGCCTAATGCATGCTCATAGTGACCAACCATTTGTTTCGTGGAAAACTGTTTTTGTGAAAATTAATAAGACTAAACTATTGAAACTTGTTTTTCATGAATTAAAAACTGGACGCTATGGACTCATGGGAAGTACGGCTCATCCACTAGAACAGACTATAAGAGAAGTTTAAGGCGGGTTGTTTTACGTAATTCCCTAAAGAAATAAGGTTTTTAATACGCTTCGCGCTGACCTGTTTCTCCGCTTCTTTGCGAGTTCGATTGGAGTTACCGTGAACCATGGCATGTCACTACAGTGTCATTATTAAAAGTTTTTAAAATTAGTGTGACTTATAGTTAATTATCTCGTTGTAATTTTTTTAATAAAATAATTAATAAAATACTTAGCATTTCTAATTAAAAGATTTTGATAACGCGGAATAATTCGAGTTGAAATCCATTATTTATTTCGGGACGAGCGAAAACGGTTCATAAATGAATAACAGATATTTTATTTAATATCATAAAATATTTATGAAATACTATCAAGTGAATACTCATTTTTATCAGAAAAATGATTTGGAAAACAATGGCGCAAGTTTCGAAAATTGAATCGACCGTTAAGTCATTCAAACGAGTCCCGAACCGATAATTATTAAAACTATACTAAAAATTTACAAAATGAACCCTAGACTATTGGGTATTATCATTTCAAGTTATAAACTTTATTATATATATAAAATTATATATTAAGTTTTCATTTCCATCACTAATAACACACACACACAAATACTTATACCCTCCTCACCTCCCTCCTCTCTCTCCCTCAAGATCCGGCCACCGCCGCCGGAAAAGTTTTCCGGCGGGTATTCCGGCCACGTCCAAAAAGGATCTTCGCTACCCGATCTATTCGATCCCTAACACCACGCGCCGCCACGCATACTCCCCACCACTCACTCACCACGACAGCCATAACACCACAGCCGTCATCACCTCGACAGCATAACCACCATCGTGGCCATCTCAACCACGTCGTCACCTCGCTGTACAAGCACCCCTAAAGGTGCGTACGGTTTCGTTATAACACCACCAAGAGGTGCGCTGGGTTTTCTATAAACACCAAAGGATGCGTGGTTTATTTGGCAGCAGCAAGGGAGCGTTTGGTTTGTATAAAAACAGCCAAGGGTGCATCGTGTTGGGTCTTATAATCTTTTGGGTGCGTCCGGTTGGTCCTCGACCAGATTAGGGTGCGTTTTGGTATAAGAACCCAACAAGGGTGTTTGTTTCTGGGTTTTGGCAGCGACAAGGTGCGTTTGGTCTGATAAAAACGCCGTAGGGTGCGTTCGGTTGGTCGTGAACCACCACCCAAGGGTGCGTCCGGTTTTAGGTTAGCACAAGAAAGGGGTGTTCGTTGGTTGTATTACAAGACTAGGGTCCGTTTGGTTCTGGCAGGTTCACACCGAGGGTGCGTTTGGTCCGGGTTGAAGCCACCACGACCCACAAGGGTGCGTGGGGTGTCGGGTCAAACCACCAGCGGGTGCGTTTGTTTTATTAACAGCAGGGGTGTTTGTTTAGCAACAATTAGGGTGCGTTTGTTTTGATATAAATCAATAAGGGTGTGTTTGGCTGTGGGACAGCCACTACGTGTGTTTGGTTCTAATAAAACAGCCGAAGGGGCTGTTTGGTTTATGGCAGCCGCACTGAGGGTGCGTTTGTTTGATATTAATATCGAATTAGGATGTGTTTGGATCTGGAGTTAACAACAGTAGGGGCGTTTGGTTTTGTAGCAGCCGTAGAGTGCGTTTGGATTTGGGTTCACAAGATTAGGGTGCGTTTGGGTGAGCAGTTTAACCGTAAATGGTGCATTTGGTTTAATATAAAAACGGCTAAAATAAATATGTTGAGTTTTGGATAAATATAAAAGGAAGCTAAGTCAATCAACATAGGACTTAAACAAAGGGATGTTTATTTGTCCCTATTATATTAAAAGTCAAAGATATAATATAAAACTACTTCATCTAATTGACTACATGATTTAGTCAATATAATCATGGTTCATGATAATAATCATGATTTTGAAGTATGAAATTAACTTGAAATTACTATTGAACAAGAGTTTGCGTTCATGATTACTTTAGTTAGAATAATTATGTTTACTTGCTAAGACATAATTATAAAGTTCTTGAATTTACCAATGACTCATAACATAAAGTAGTAGTTTAATTGTTATGTCTCTCTTGTTAACACATTAACATGATACCTTGAATTATTCAGAGACTTGTAACGTATAACTTAACATGTTCTATTTTCTTGAAACGCATGAACATAGAGTTAACATGAGGTCCTTGAATTATTCAAAGACTTATAATGTATAATTGACATGTTTAGTTTTCTTGTAAACACGAGAACATGGAATTCTTGAACTGTTCTGTCTTCTTGTGAACACATGAACAAAGAGCTCTTGCTTAATTCAAGAAATATACATTATAGCATGCACTTGGTTTTAAAATACTGTGTATTCAATTTGGCTTGACCCAATTGACAAGTATTTGACCTAAAGAGAATTAAGTTATCTAATGGAATTTTGATGGAGACTCACAATTCTAAATACTCATAGAATACCACATTATTATGGTATTTCTAATGTGTTGAAACAAACTATATTCATATTGTTTGATTTCTGATAACTTAAATGACTCTACCTATCCAAAATCGCATCAAGGTATGAAGTTTTGCGTGTGTCATGAATACACTCAATATAATTCCAACCTAGAAGGTAATCAAGACATCATCTTTGGATTGAGATGAATCCCATTATGTCTTGATTAAAGTTCTAAAATTTGTTAAAATCTTTATTAAAGCATATTATAACAACTAGAGATAGAACTTGAAATGTGTTTTGTGTTTCCCAATTAAGAACAATCATTGTTGCTTAAATACTTAGTATTTAGAGAATTTTCTCTACTTACAAAAGTAAGTGGGAGCACCTAAAAATCTTGAAGATATTCAAGAACAAAATACATAACCTTCTAAATCCACTTGCTAATGTCATACTAAGGTTTAACATGGAAATGTCGAACCAAAGTATTTAAGACACACATTCAATAAACTCAGGATGCCTCATCACTTAATTGATATTGTAATATCAATACTGAGGAATATAAATTAGATGATCATTTCAAACCTGCTAATTGTTAAGATACATTATCACATCTTGAATCTGATAAAGGTCTTAGAATTATGAATGATAAGATGCAGTCCTTAAAAGCCATGTCAGTTTTGAGCTTGATTAAATCTATTTACCAAAGAGTAAACTGTGAGGTTAGAATGAGTTTCTTTTGAAGAAAGGCTCATAAGGACAAAATTGTATACATATTAATGCCTGACTGATGATAAGAATTTTGATCTTACTCAAGCAATTGACTATGATTAAATCTTTCTTTTCTGCACGTATTAATTATATAAAGAAACTAATTGTCCAAACATATTTGCTGAATCTTTAAAAGTTTAAATTAAGGTTCATAACTCTTTCTTGGATGATTACCTTGCGAGGATCGATGAGTAAATCATAAATGTTATGATCAATATTTGAATTATGTCCCAATTAACAATTTTAAGACTCTTCTAATGATTACAATTTGCGAGGATCGGTATGTAATCAAAAAGGGGCTAAAAACTTTATATTAGCATACAAGATAAAAAATCCAAGTGTAGATTGGATCATCATCTAGGAGCTGATATTCTTAAAGTTAAATTCACAATATGATTTCTGATTAAATTAAGATGACTCCTGAGTACATCTGACATTGAGTGGGAGCACCATGTTGTTTTCTTAAATTCATATGTTGTATGACATATCGAAAGTATCATTCCACATAAGCTAGATATTAATCCTTAAGATTAGAATGAAAACAACTCTTGAGATTAGGATAAAACAAACGTCCTTGGAATCAATGTATAGTTTATTCAGTTACACGTATGCGTATATAAGTCAACACAAATGTAAATATGTCCTTGAAGCAAGACTTAAACTAGATATATTTCACTTAGATAATTTAGTACATGGATGGAAACCTTGTGTTTTTTTAACTAAGGGTTCATCATGTAATATTATTGTTGTGTTGAGACTGACAACTGGTTTTACTTTTGCACGATAGCAAATGAGCTAACAAACAACAGTACTAATTGAGAGATTTTAGATTAGCTATATCTAATTGAGAGAATATAGATGACTAGTTAACATAAACAAATGTTTAACGAATTTATAAAGCATAGCGTTGTATGTGTCAACTAATGCTAGAGAATAATCAATTCTAGTTGAAAAAGGATTTCATCTTTTATGATAAATCTACTAACTAGATATGATCAGCTAAGAGCATTGTTGCGTAACACATTAAAGAATGAGAATACTTTACATTTTAAGAAACTGTAAAGATGACTTCTGAGATAGGTATGTTTGTTAACTTCAAATACCCTATCAAAGGTACTATTACCTTGTCCATACTATGACTCTTGCAATAGTATGCACGTGAACAATAAGACACTCATCTTATTATTCAAATCTATCACAATTATGTGAATTTGAAACAAGTATTCGGAAAGTTTACTCAGATGACTATTTAGTTTTCTTGCAAAAAAGAAAAGTTGAGAATGATAGAAACAATTAGACTTCACGTACTAAACAGTCTCATTGCAATATCTGTTTTTATTAGTATTGTGAAATTTTGGGATTGTAATACAATATTTACTTTCTGATGAATAAAGATACTTGGTATTTGTTCTTCATTCATATAAAAATTGTTATCCTATGTTTGCATGTTTAATCCATGAATGATTGCTTATCATTCTAAATAATGTCCATTATCAGTTAACAATATGGGAATATTGTTATGTAAGACAAATATGAGTGTTGGTTATATTCCATGAATATATGGATGTGTTCCCGCCAAACTCATATGTATTCACAAAGGATGCATATTGGATACCCCAACCCTTTGAGCATTTACTTTTGGGTCCATGTCATGAGTAAAATGTCGAAAATGGTTTAAAATTGTTCTTAGACTTGAGATGCAAGCAAGTTCTGTATGTGTGGATATCTCTCTTTGATTATAGTCAAACGCTATCCTGAAATATGGTAGTCATAAAGGCTATTTTTGGGAGTGTATGTGAAGCAACATCCACAACACTTGTAGTCAATAAAGGATTTGTTCCTCCACTTGATATGTGCAGAAAGATACCATTGGGCCCTCTCCAGATTTAATCAGATAATTGTGTGGCCGCACACCAAAGGTAATTGCAAGATGATTCATGATACATTGGTATACTGAAATTATTTCTATAACGAGAAACATAATGTTAAACTGTATGGAATGACTCAGGATCCATATCCATGGTTTAACGGTATCTGTAACAAAGGGATGATTATAAAGCAAGAAATTTATAACCATTAAATAGCAGAGATGATTTTTGAAACTCTTATCTCATAATATTCCTAATGAAAAAATAATTGTGTGGGTTGCTAGACTTTGCCAATTATAGGTATAAGTGTTAGGTGCTACTCCAACTCCCAAGTGGGAGCTGTTGGAAAATGGTAGTCGATAGCAATGAAATTATGTTAACGAATATTGGAGCCTATTAGGCATCACTTCAGCGGCAGAGATGTGCGTTAAACACTTAGAGAACGTTTTACTTCACGGTAATAATTAAATAGTCATTATTTATTATTAATTGTTTAATAAAGTATAATGAATATTTAAATTAATATAAACCAAGGACTAGAATGAACAAAACCCAAACCCCAAGGACTCCCCAAGGTGGCCGGTTCCTATGAGGGATAATGAGAAGGTTTTTTTTTATGTGTACACGACAAGGAAAAGGCTGGTGATAATGTAGACTTTTGTCTTCTATAACTATCCACACACAATGGTATCATGCTTATAAATACTCCTCATCCTTATTCATTCCATGTGCCTAACTCTCTCATAAAACCTTCAACAGAAAATCGTTTCGTGTTCTTTCTTTTGTTTCCAGCCGAATTCCATAATACC
Organism: Tanacetum coccineum; assembly: GCA_026074375.1. NCBI lineage: Eukaryota > Viridiplantae > Streptophyta > Magnoliopsida > Asterales > Asteraceae > Tanacetum > Tanacetum coccineum. Next base: position 16,574 of record BQNB010071826.1, read on the forward strand.
TATCAAGGGTTGGTTTTGATTTTCGGTACAATTAGGGTTTTGTTTGGTTTTCGGTTACTAGATCTCACAAGGTGCGTTTGGTAATTGATATATACACATGGTGTTTGAATTCGTGAAGGTGACTAGCAATCAACTCGTACTCGGTTGACGTGTTTGTGTGAGCAACCGTAGAGGTGGTAATTTAATCACTTGTTTCAAGATCAAGATCTGGCGTAAGTTTATTGATTTTTATCATTAAACAAAAGGTTAGTAAATTACTTGTTTAATTTATATGTGTTAATCTATATGCTATTACTAGATCCATCCGCTGCGTACTCGTAGCTACTTGGTTACCTAGATTATTAAATCCCAACAATAACACCCCTACTAGTGAGTATGAAACCAAAAAACATCGCAACAAAAGTGATTGCTAAAAAACTATGAATGATAAAAAAAAAGATAACGAAATCCTTGCAGCCTTGCTAGCTATTATGGCAGATAAATATTGACATTTTTCTGGGCCTTTTTTCTGGGTTGCATTCGGATTATATACACATACGATAATATTAGAGCCCTCCTATTTTGTGGCCGTGTGCATATGCACTTATTGTACACATTATTAATATTCGTGTCTGGCGGATCACATGTCCCAAGCTACTTTCATGTTTTAATCATCAATAATGAAACTAGAGAGTTTGTTGACCCTACTTGGGATTTCTGTTAGAGTACTGTGTAGCGCATAGAAGGATTGAGCTTTGACGCTATTATGCATCCCATGTATTCACAGGAACGTCTTTGGTGGCTTGAAAAGTTTGACCGGTGGTTATAGGTAGATTCCAAGAACATGTAAGCCTTGGTTTCAACTTAGTAGGGACATTCTGACCACTACTATTTTTTAAGAACATCCCCTGCCGAAACCATGGGCCGACGCTAACCTCAAGCATGCGATTTCAATCAAGGACCTGTTCAATGCATTGTAGCAAACCGCAACCTAGATTATTTGGCGATTCAGAAACAATATTTCCTTAGACTCCAAACCTCTCAAGAACGACCCGCTTATGGATGAAATTAAAACTTCCTTTTGGTTTGGACCGAATGGATATCAGGTCCTAAAATGGCTTGTAACACTATGTTGTTAATACATTGTTTTATCTCTAGCTTCTTGTTAGGGTTGTTATAAAATCAAGTCGTGTTTGGAGTCGTTTCAAGTTATGGCCGTTGTAAATACGTGACAAACCTAGTGGCCAAGTTCACAAAACCTTTTTTTTTATGGTTGTGCTACGACCTTTGGGGCACGTTTGAACTTTCGAAAGAATTTGATCTTCTTCCAAAAGTGACCCCTTAAAAGATCTTCTTCTAGATGACATCAAGCTCTCATTTCGTTCCTCACATGGATTTCAAGTAGAAACAAGAAATTTTCGCTCGACTGGATTGATCGGTTTAGCAACCCTTAAAACTCTTTTTTTCCTTAAAACTCTTTGTTAATACATTGTTTGATCGGTTTTGCAACCCTTAAAACTTTTTTTTCCCTTAAAACTCTTTTAAAAAAAAACTTTCTCTCTCCTCTAAATAACTTTTCAACAAATAATCCTCCATTAAAAAACCTTTAAAAACCCAAATTCATCTAGTATCTTCCCTTAATCATCTGTACAATTTACATTTTTGGATTCAGCTCATTAATTCGCAAATGTTGGTATAATTTTCCCTAATTTTTAAGCTGGAGTTTGAAAAATCGGCGTTTGGCAATTTTGGCGCCAAAATGGTTTTTTGAATTTTTTATGTCCAATTGACGGTAATTCTGTGTGATCCTTTTCAATATAGCTTTCCTATTAGTATCGTTTGATTCAAGCAAGAATTATAAATATTGTGAGTTAAAACCCTAGTTGTACTATTCCATTGAATTCAAGAATAACTGAATAAGATGGACATGAATAAACGTTCGTCTAAAAGACTATAGAGAATTCCTAGTCACTTTCAGGATTCTGTACATGATTTGAATAAGAAAAAAAGATCTAATAAGGTTAGAGCCTCTAATATGATAAACAAAGAAGACGATGAGTGTTTGGATCAAGCAGGTGATGTGTGAAAGGGGGGGTGGGGGGTTGGGGGGGGGGGGGGAGGGGGGGGGGGGGGGGGGGGGGGGGGGGGATGATATTCAGGATGATGTGGGGGAAAAGATGATGGGTGGTAGCGAAGAGAGTAAGGGGATTGTTATGGATAGTGAGGTAATTGGTGTGCAAGTTGAAGATGATGGAATAGGAGTAGTAGGAAATGATGGAAAAATGAGTTTTGTATCTGTAAGTGAGGATATGATTAAGATGTATGATGGAACTAGTAGTGATAATAGAAGTAAGAAGGTAGAGTTGCAGGGTAATAAAGAGTCTATACAGGGGGTAAACAGGGAATGAATAATGTTTAGAGTAATGTAAAGAGTGTTGATAGTTTTCAGACTGGCATGAAATCTTTTGTGGAAACTATAACATAAAATTTGTTGGAACGTGATAAGCCCCTTGAAAGTAATTCCAACTAGATTAGATGAAAATGGAGTTGAGGTGGTTGTGTTTGATGATGTAATGGTGGCTGAAGGAAGTAAGAGATGGGAATTGACTTTATGTGTTTTCTTTTGGCTATAAAATGTCTGTTAATGAATTGAGGTATAATCTCAGAAGGATGTGGAGTAAGTTTGGGTTCAAGGATAATGTTGACTATCATAATGAAGTGTTCTTTATGAAGTTCCATCATGAATAATACTACCTCCGTCCCAAAATTATTGTCCAGTTTTGACTTTCTGAGTCTTTCTTTGTCAACTTTGACCTTAAATAATTTTGTTTATGTTACATAATACTTGATAAAATTTATATCAATGAAAAATACATCTAAAACTCAATCCATTCATATATTATGCATCAAATATTAAATAGCACAAACAAAAATATTTAAGGTCAAAGTTGAGAAAGAAAGACTTAGAAAGTCAAAAGTGGACAATAATTTTAGGACGGAGGTAGTACTTTTTAGTGGCAAAATACCCCCTATATTACCTGTAAATGTTTTACTAATACTCAAAAACGAGATATTTTCTATCATTTTGTAGTTTTCAGGTAAAATGCAAAAAAATGACAAGAAACAAGGGAAAAAGGGCTCAAAGTGTAATTATATGAAGAATGTTATGGCGTAACACCAAAAATGGTTACACTGTAACATAAATTAAGCAAGTACGAAGATCAAGGACAACTTTACGGCGTAACACCATATCTAGTTACGTCGTAACCATGCATTTGGAAGGAAATCTTACCCAAGATAGAGTTACGGCGTAACACCCATTATGGTTACGTCGTAACCATGAAGATCCACAAATATAGAATGAAGATCACGTACGTATGGAAATTATCTGAAGGTTACGGCGTAACACAATATCTGGTTACGCCGTAACAATTGCTTATTTATGGAATGTCGTGTAAGAAGGTTACGATGTAACACTTTTATCAGTTACGCCATAACAGTTCGATACCTATAAATAGAGGCATCATTTAAGCCATTCCGACATCACTTCCTCCACAGTCAATTGGAGAGGCGACAAAGGCTTCCAACCTTCAAAGAATTCCACCTGGAGTCCAAGGGATATCACACTTTACTTACTTTTTGTATATAATCGTTCAAATACGAAAACTATAAGAATTATGAGCTTTCAATCTATGATTACTTTTATTTCTTGCTGTGTTTTCGTTATCATGAGCGGCTAAGCACTTAAAGTGCTGGCCTGGTTATGTAATTACTGTTGTTTTGATGTTTGTTTCCTGTTAGATTATGGTTTCGTTAGATATTCCTTGACTATCGTGTAACCCTGAGTTTTGGTAGTACGGGTGGTTTGGACCTTGCTTGCCCCATTATTAGATTATCTAGTCAATATGGGATCCATCTGGTATTAGGGAGGATCTATGACTCTGACCTCTAGTGTAGGAACTAACCGGTCTCCGCACTTATCACTCAATATACTTAAAAAGCACAGGAACTCTTTCAGAGGGAGTTAATAATCTATATAGGTTATTAGATAAGTGGTATGTGTTTAAATACACATACCTTTGACCTTTAAAAAACGTGCTTAAATGACCAAAATGTACCAAAAATACATTGTATTTGTATGTTTTCATTTATATTGTGCAGGAAACGAATATCCAACAAAAGGACAAAAAACGAAGCCAAAAACGACAAAACCGAGCACGGAATGGATGAGCGTGAAAAAGTCAAAGTTCAAAAAAGTCAAAGTCAAGGTCAACCCCGACAAAGTCAAAAGTCAAAACCGATGCCGAAAACAAAGAAATATTTAATGGGCCATCCTTACCCATCTAATGGGCCGGGGCAGCCCATTAAGTGTTAACTTGAAGACTTATAAGCCCTAAATCCATAAACAAGCCCAAATTCTCTTTTTAATACAAACGGCCCAAACTGCTTAATAAAGCCCAATCCACCTTTTAACCAACGTTGGCCCATAAACCCCTTTTACCCCAAACTCTGTTAGTCCATAAGGACTGTACATGTAAACACAAAACACACCCTGACGGACTGAAGTTGCCAACTCTCTATATATAATTTGCACCACAGGACTAACCTTGCAATACCATATAATAAATTCAGGGACCAATCTTGCCATTTCACAAAACTTTCACCCTGCACCCAAAAACAAACTAACAGTTAAACATTTTTCTCGCCAAACACCATTGGCACTATTCCCTTGTCACTTTCCCACCTCGTCCACTGTTCCAACCTCCAAAACCATCCCTTTCCCTTAAACCCCACCCCATATGAAGCCAATTGCCATGTTGGCAATCCTAAACTGTGCCATTGGACAAGGATATCAAGGGTTACGATTAAAGAACTTGGGCACAAAGAAAAATGGAAGGCTGAGATTGGGCTTTTGATCTACCTCACACAAGAAAAACAAGTCTTGAACTCTCTCAGTGAACAAGCACAAGAAGAGGACATGAAGAGACTTAGTATAAATATAGGACTAGTGTAGTTTAGTTTCTTTTGTTGAATTTTGTTTAAGCTAGTCTTTTTAATAAATTTGTACCTCTTTTAATACTGTCATTTTAATTACTTGTCATTTAATTTTCTTGTCATTTAAATACTTGCATTGTATTTTTTTTAAGATTAATGAAATTTTAAGCTTACCTTTAATTATTGTCATTTACCTTAAATTGTCTTTTAAATACTGTTTATAAGCCTTTGTATAAGCTTTTGAGTCATTCAAAACTTATTTGAAGGCTTGTTTTACTTTTCTGTCTAAAAATCAAAAAAATCACAAAAGCAAAAATCTGTCAAGCAATCAATGGAGCATGGTAAATCTTGGATGGCCATGGTTTAGAGCTTCATGGGAAGCACATAGGTTGGTTTGGACTGATTTGGGTCTTTGAATCATTGCCAAAAGCTTGGACCCTTGTGAGTTTTCAATTTTCTCATTTTTTGCATTTTACTGTTCAATTGCTTATTTACTATTACTTTCAGCTTATTTTATTTGTTTTATGCTTATTTGTCCTTATTTGTTGCTCATATGTCATTTATTTAAGTTTTTATATTAAATTGTCCTTTATGTGCTTTTACTTGCTTATTGCTTGTTTGCTTAATTGAGTGCTTATTGTGTGTTGGATTTTGCTTATCTCTGCTTAACATAGCTTGGTTAATATCTGTTTTCCAAATACTTTGCTTAATTCTTCAAAAATCCAGCCTAGAATTTGATTTTAAAACTTAAAGGGGTGTTTGGCATAAGGTGCCAAAGTGGGTCAAAACTAGTTTAAAAAAACTTATGGGTCACTTGGCAATCTTTTTCAAGCTTTCTTGAGTCACTTTCAATCTGTTTTCAAAGGTTTAAGGTTTGAATGTTTGTTTTTGAGCATTTTCTAAAAGCTTTTAAAAATTGTTGTGACAAAACAGTTGCATATAGCTTATTTGATTTTATTTTCAAAACCAGTTTATAAGTATTGTTTTTGTGTTCTTTTAAGTGTCTTAATGCAGTAGCATAGAGTCCTTTTGGTTTACTTTGGTGTTAGTCAAATCTGTCAAGCATATATTTTTTGTTCTAAAGGTCCAATTTTCATTTTCAAATTTAAGTTAGCAAAAATGTTTTTAGCTTTTGAAATTTTAAGCATAAGAGTCAAACTCCATCTGTTTTAACTTGTTTTGCATTTTGGATTTTATTTTCTAGCTTATTTTTAAGCCTGCTATAGCCTAGTTGTCTTTTTAGAAAAAACCAAAAAGTGGTAAACCTTTGTAAACAGCCTTTTTCCTTCACCTTTTTAGTAGCTTAATTTTATTTCAAACCATTTTTACTTTGCAGTTTTAGATAGCCCATAAGCTAGGCTTTAAGCTAGTATAAGCCCCATAGCCATAAGGATCCATCTTAGGGCTTAAAAATAAGCCCAAAAGTGGTCCCTAAGGCTGTTTGCCTGCCAGCTTTTGCCATTTTTGCTTATTTGCATTTTGTGCTTTTCTGCTTATTTACCCTGGCTTATTTTAGTTTAAACTTGCTTATTAGGTGTTAGTGTAGGTCTGTCTTTACTTAGTTTGCTTTTTCAATTGCTTAATTGTCCAAAAAAATTGCTTAACAGTTTAGCATATTTGACTTAGTGTAAAATAGCCCTTTCTGTCACTTTTAGGTTGCTTATTTCAACTTAGTTTTAGTTTTATAAAAAGGGAGGCCAAGGATTCGACCCCTAGACCTCCCCCTTTGCATACACACGTCACACACAAACACACACTAACCAACTGCCCTTTGGTATTTTTCAGTTTATATCTTGCACCATTTTAGTTTTATACTCATTTAAGCCTTTTAGCCTTTCAGCCAAGTTTTGCTTATTTCTGCTTATTTTAATAAGCCATTTTCAGCCGTTTTATTTTTCTTACATCAAGCACTCGTTAAACTACTTTCTGTAAATTTTTTAGATTTTTCTCATTAAATTTAGTATTTTTCATCAATTTTTCTTTTTAAAACAGTTTTTAATTCATAATAAATTATTAAAAAGTCAAAAAAATATAATTTTTTTTTTAATTTTCTTTTATAAATTAGCACCTAGGAAAATTAAATTTGCGTTCATAGAGTTAAAATTTCATAATTTGGTTTTTTAAAGAACGGGTTTCGATCTCGTTCTCGTTTTTAGGTTTAAATCACTAGTTTGCTTTCGTTTTTAGGTTTCCCTTATTCGTTTTTACATTTTAATTATATAATTAGAAAAATCAAATCCAAAAATCTTTTAACCATTCAAAAACGCGATCACGAACGTATACCCGATTCTCAATTCACGCCTCGTTGGGAGAACGACCCGGGTAGATTTTTGAGGGATTTTGTTTTGGATAGAAACGAATCTTTTAAAAGCTTCTCGAAATAATTTAGCCTTATTATTTATATATTTATTATATTTATATAATTAAAGGGTTGAATTTAACTACGAACATTTTGGCGCCGTTGCCGGGGAGGTGTGTACGATTATCGTGAATACGTTTGAAGATTAGTTTTTGAAGACCATTCCTCGTGAAGTTATCATTTTCCGTTTGTGAATATATT
>BQNB010071827.1:11898-26977 GCA_026074375.1 Tanacetum coccineum
AAGCCTGTTAAAGATAGAGTCAAGTGACTCTGAGCTAGAAGCATTGAAGGTTTCATACATCTGCTTTAAGAGTGTCTTTTGAGTCTTCTTGGTGGCTTCATTACCACCAAATCTTGTTTCTATGGCTTCAAATAAAGACTTGGCATCCTTGTGTTTATTTAAAGTAAGTAGATGCTCACTTAGAAGTGTCATCATCAGGATGCTTCGGGCTTTAAGATCATTCTTCTTTAGGATCTTCTGTTCAGCAGGAACAACACCAGGTATTGTTGTAGTAGATGTACCATCTTCGTTTGTAGTGGTTCGAGCTACTGGCTTGAAAGAGTTGCCTTCCTCTATGATCTCCCAGATAGCATAATCTTGAAGTTGAATATATGACTCTATTCTGAGTCTTCATGTGTCATATTCACCTTGCTTGAGAAGTGGCAGTTTTGCAAAAGAATTGTTTAAGGTCTTTTTTAAATCTATGGTTTTTGATATAGGGAATGAACAGAGAGTTGGATCTAGTTTGTTTCTTCTAAATCAAGGTTTTAGAACACCCGCTCTGATACCACTTGTTATAGATCTAAAACAACTAGATTAGAAATCTTGTGGAATAATATATAAAGACTATGCGGAATTTAATCTTTTTTATACTCTGAAGTAACATCAATAACAATGAACACAAAACTTTCACTATATTGAACAAATCACAAAACAACTATATGCTTTGCCTAACAGCTAATCGTGTTCTTCTTCATTCTCTGAATATTGATCTATGAATGAATTATCTAATATGCCGTAAGGGTTCCTTTTATCACAAGGAAATCCCGAATAGGCTTACAAAACGCGGTTAGAAGATTATGGCAAAGATATGCATATTCTATTCCTATTTATCTCTATACATATTCTATAAGCAGTACTATATACTATAACAAGTATTAACTATTATACTGTCAGTACTATAAACCATTGTACTAACAGTAGTAACTATAACTAACAGTAGTAACTATAACTAATAGTAGTAACTATAACTAACAGTACTAACTATAACTACTAGCAGTAATAAGTCCTTCAGCAGCATTATCTTGTAGAAGTTTTTTAATTCCTAACAAAAACAAATCTAAGGTCCAAAATTCAACCCGAACAAAATCGGATTATTTCCCAAGTGAATCAAGTAATGTTAATTCTTCTTCTTCTCTGAGATAGCCAAACTTTCTCATGCAGTAAATTCAAATCAAAACAAGTGTTTGTGAATACTTCAGGACCGCTATTCTCAACAATTTCCAAACAGCCTCTACTCAGCTTCGTAAAAGCCGTTGAGGAAATTTGTGTTACTTGCGGTGGTGCTCATCCTTATTATCAGTGTCTCGTCGCCGATGGCAACACTTTTCGGGATAATATTCAAGGAGGGGGAGGGGGTGGGATATAGTTGAGGTCTGGGTTTCAGCAGCGCGATTAACTCAACTCAGGGTAATTCAGGTTATCGTCTCTCCGAGTGCTGTAATCAAATTCGAACCACGGGTTTCGCTTAACCAAAATGTTGCAAAATAATCAAAAAAAACCGGTTTTAGCAACCTCAAGGATATAATCGAGGAAAAACAATTTCAATCAAGGATACATCTTATCAGCTCAATCATCAAAATCAAGTTGTTCCTATAAGTGAGTTGGAGAATATTAAGAAGATAAAATTGAGGTTAATAGATATGGCCATGCAAGCTCAAATTAACAATATGAATAATGTGTAAGAAATGAAATGCAACTTCATTCAGAATTCAATGTCTAAACCAACCAATGAGCTTAAGAGTTATGATGGCTGTTTTTTCCTATGAATACCCCTTCTACCTCGGGTGTGGGATCTCTCACCTGGCAACAACATTCGCTAACCAGAAGGTTGAATTGGAAAGCCTTTACCACCCGAAGTGGTCTTGTTCTTGATGGACCTTCCATTCCTATGCCTCCTCCATTCATTAATCCGGAGGAGGATGAACATGCACAAGGAGATTTAAAGACCCAAATTCTCGTGAGTATACCATTAGGTCCCACCTCCTCTTGTACAAAAGCTAAACCTATTTCTAAGTAATTATGTGGTGGCACCAAAAGGGATCCTCTTCACCCTAATATCCTTATCCTTCAAGAATGCACCAAGAAAAACAGCAAGAGAAAGATGAAGTCTAAATTCACAAATTTTGGCAAATGTTCAAACAACTTCACCATCATATCCTCTCTTTTCGATGCTTTGTTTTTCTTATCCCGAAATACCGAAAATGCTTAAAAGTTTCCTTTCCAATAGGGAAACTTTTAAAAGCTGGCAATACACCCCTCAATGAAAATTGCTTAGCGGTTATCCTTAAGAAGTTACCCGAGAAACTTGGAGACCTGGGAAAATTTCTCATTCCGTGTGGTTTTTAGTGAGCTCAAGTGCAAAGCCCTAGCCGATCTAGGTTCTAGCATCACACTTGATGCCATTCGGTTTGAAAAAAGTTAGGTTTACCCGAGCTTATTCACCCGCATGACCTTGATCTAGCTAACCGGGTAAAGTATACACCGACTGGAATTGCATGAGAGATGTCTTTGTTCGTTGGGAAGTTCACATTCCCTGCTGATTCTTGTCATCGTTGATTATGAAAAGAGATCCTCGAGGCCCCCTCATCTTAGAAATACTGTCATACGGAACACTAGCGGCTTTGACTGACAACGTTCTCGGAAGAAGAAATGATTCTCCGTGACGGTGAAGGAAGATTAATCTTGAATATGAGACATGATACTTCAATCTATTCTAACAAGCCTAAAAAAGAATCAACATGATTGACATCTACAGTGTCTCTCATGAAGCTTATCTTGAGGACTTGTTTGCAAATGAAAAGATAACAAATCATCAAAGTGGCAACCCAATCCGATTTTGGACCCTGTGATCAAGTCTTCTTCTTCTTCCACACTTACTTCCCTAGAAGAAAGTGATTTAATTTGGGAAGAATTCGAAGCTTATCTCGCAAGTGATTAATTTCCACCGAGGAGTGATGATACCGACTTTGACCCGGAGGGAGATCTTCGTTTAAGTGAGGAATTATTAAGAAAATACTATCCTTCATCTCCTCTCCATCTTTTATATTCCATTAGGGGATTTACACTTATTCTTCTTCCTGACCATTTGCTCCGAGTTGTTCGTTTGATGAACTTGCTCTTATCACATTTCCACCAGGAATGATGATCTTCTTTTGATATTGAATCCTGATCTTTGAGAATTAGAATATTTGCTTAACATGATACTACCAAGGAAGTGGATTATTTCTCGAGGATTCGGTTGACGCGGGTAATTCTTGCAGATCTTGATAATGATCTTGTTGATATCATTCCCGAGATGTTCACCAATGAACATGCTCTTGATTATTCATCCCCACCAAGATATGATGATGTCGATGTTGAATCTTGTTGAACTTAAGTTCCCGATAACGATGATGTTTTATAAAGATCCCATTTGACTCCAAGGAAGATAAAATCAAAGGTCTTCTAACTCTTGATTGATGAACTTGATACAACCTAGATCAAGTGATTTTAATTCACTTCCCCAAGTGTGACTCGGTTTCTCTATGAGGATTTTTTCGGAGCTGATGCTTTGCCTTCAACAATAACGAGGACAACTGTATTTAATCCGGGTATACTCATTCATGAGAACCTTTTTGAAGTCACTATTCGAGCAACACCATATAAGAATGTAAAGAAGACCACTAATGTTTCTTTAATTCTTGAGGATTTTAATCCTCCTCTTTATGAACTTTCTTTCCACAAAGAAGTTCCCGGGTCTGAAATTTTACTATCGTTTTCATCCGAAAATAAGGAAAAAGTTTTCAACCTCGGGATTCTCAACTTTACAAAGGAGCTTCATAGTTCTCTTCTCTCAGAATTTTCTCATCGGGGCCTAAGCTTTCAAAAGTCTTAAAAATTTTGAAAGCCCGATGGATATTTTTCCTTGCTCTTTTTTATTCTTTTTTATTTTATTGTATTTTTTTTTTTTTATGGTGAGAGGACATCCGTGTTTTGGATGTTCCGTGTCTCCATTTCTATCCCCCTTGACCAGTTCAAGTATGGGGGGATCGGTGAGCCTACGTGGCTCCGCCGTTGGTGGCGTTACCACACCCCACCTCTGCGTTGGCCAACGGCGTTGAGCATGGCGTCAAGCCAACAATGCGCGTTGCAACCTCTTTTCTTTTTTTTTTTCCTTTTTTTTGTGTTTTTATAGTTTTGTGGGGTGTGTGTGTTGACTGTGTGTTGCTTGTGTGTGTGGACTGTGTGTTTTAGTGTATGTTTTTGTGTGGATGTGTGGAATGGATAAAGGAAGAAGAAGACACATTTTTTGTAATTTAGTCCTTGTGGTTTTTCTTTTATTTCTTTTTGACTTGTGGCTTTTATAAGTAAAAAAAATTATTTTAATTTAATAACTGAAAATAGTTTATTTTAAAAATTGGGAAAAAATAAATATTGGTGGGTCCTAAAAAGTGGTGTTAATGGTGTTATGATTACTTGGGTTTTTTGGGTGTTGGTGTTATGGTGTTAAAGATGATGTGGCGCTGATGTGGCGGTGTTAATGATGTTACCATACCTTGTGCTCTTAGCTTGTCCCTTAACTTTTAGACTAAGCATAAATTTTGACTCGATCGAGCGTGTTGAGCTCTAGCTTGTCCCTTAACTTTTAGACTAAGCATTCGCGGATCTTTTTATTAATGATTTTAAATTTGTGAAGAATGAGAAATGATAGAGTTAATTATGAGTTAGATGCTAAACAAGGATTAGTTGGAAATCTTAAGAGCTCATAAGTGTAGTTTGTGGCTTTTCTCTCTCATAAGCTTCTAACCAGACTAATAATACGTGCTCTCTTCGAAAATTAAACTTATATCAATGATTTTTGAAGTATGGTCGATATCAATAATTTTAGTCTTAGTTCAAATTTATACTTAAATTTTATAAAAAGAAATTTTCTCTATATCATGGTAATATAAAGTGTTAAAAAAATGAAAAATGAGGTAAAAATAATAATAATAAAAACTGTGGGCTAATAAAAGTTTACTGCATCTTGCCGGCTCATAACTGACAGTCTTCTAAATAAGGCACATAGTAATTATCCGAGACTGATAAAAGTTTGTTGCATCTTGCCAGCTCACAACCGATGTTGCAGCCTTCTAAAAGGTCGAGGATTTCCTTAGTTTAAAGGATGTATAATAATATTAAGTGTAATATATTTGATTTAATAAATATAGGGAAAATCTCTTTTTCTTAAATTTAAATATGCTTTTGAACTAAGACTATTTTGTTTTAAGTTGTGATTTTATGTATAAACGGGAAATCCAAGGGTTTCGAAACCAAAGGTCCATGACTACTGATACTAGTCTCTGTGGGGTGTCAAAAGCCTGGTCACTTAGCCGCAAGGTTGGGATGTGCCAAGACGAAAGTCGCTACATGGGATGATATCACCTTCAAACTCATTACTTTTGGGTGGAACGTGAAGCATAGAAATTTTGCAAAACGTTTGATCTATGGTTAAAGTTCGAAATAAGCACATTCACCTAAGATATAATAATTATGGGGAACGAAAAGTTTCACAAGGTACAAGTATGAGTAGTGTTAGCATCTTAGCTTGTATGTAACGATGATTTCGTTTTTAAGCTTAGTTTGGGACGGGTGAAAAGTCATGAACGATGAATTTATCCTTTTTTGGGCATTTTAGGATTAAAGTGCTTCTTGTTTTGTGACCCTAAAAGTTATAAAAATAATGAATGTCCAAACATGTTAGTTAGTTGCTTAAAAAAATGAGAAAAAGGAAAAATACAAAAATATGTGTGGTAATAAGTGAAAATATTTAAAAATGGTCAAAATGGGGCTTTTCAAAGCTAATGATTTTTTAATTCCCTTCGACGAACACTTAGCTACTTTTCGAGGTAATTAATCGAGGGGGATTGAGATTCTTGGTTTTCTAAAGTGTTTACTTATGGCATTGTGTGAGGACACGATAAGAGTTTAGTATAGGGGATTTTGGTATGTACTTAATTACACATACCTTTTACCTATAAAAATGAGCTTGAATGACCAAAAACGGACATAAAATGCCAAATATATGTTTGTTTTGCTTTGAATACTGTGCAGGTAACGGATATTCACTAAACCTAAAGGACAGAAAATCAAGCAGAAACAGGACAAAACCGAGCACAGGAATGAAAAGAGCGTGAAAAGTCAAGTCAACCAGTCAAAAAGTCAAAGTCAAAGTCAACAAGTCAAAGACGAAGCCGAATCAGAAGAAATCTTAAATGGGTCAACCCATACCCATTTAATGGGCCGAGTCAGCCCATTAAGACTTTACCTATAAATCTTATAAGATTTAAAAGTCCATTATAAAAAAACTAAACCCTTTAATACATAACCGACTCAATCCATGAAACAAAATCACATTACCATTTAAACCATAACAACCTTAACCCCCATTTCATCGTTAACGTGGTTAGTCCCTACACCTTTAACCCCGTTACCTTGTTATCCCAAATCATACCAAAATAGTTTTCCCGCCAAGACACTATTCATGTGTCACTCTCATTTTGACCTCTGCACCCCCATGACAAAACTATCACCCTCCCAACTCAACCTCACTCCACTAAACACCAAATGCCACCTTGGCAATCCTCTAAATCCCCATTCGTCAAGGATTGAAGACAAAGAACCAATGGCTAAGATGATAGGACTTGGAGACCAAGCAAATTTGATGGCTAGGATGGATTTTGAACTTCTCTCACACAAGAAGAACACCCTATCACCCTCTCACAGAAGAAACACAAGAAGAAGACCCCAAGACCTTCTCATTTATCTATAAATAGGACTTTGTAAGCCTTTTAAGGCATCTAGTTTTTAGTTTTTCAGCTTATATTAAGTCTTTTTAGCTTATTGTACTTTTTCTAAAAGCCTTGTACTGTTTTTCTTAAGTTAATGAAATTTAAGTTTTTATGTTAAAATCTTGTTTTTATGTTAATGCACTTTATGTTTTAAAAACGTTTTATAAGCCCTCTTAAGCTGTTTTACTTTTAACTTAAGCTGTTTACTTAGGCATTATAAGCTTGTCCATAGCTTATAGTGTTTTAAGTCCTTTTCACTCAAAAATCACTTATAAGCTATTTTGGAAGATAAGCCAAAAAGGGAAGGGCTTATAGGTTTTTACTAGCTTGTTTTAAATAAGCTAGAGCTTGTAGACAAAGCTCTTTTGAGCTTATTAGCCCTTGTTTAGAGCAAAGGGCAATGTACTCTCTCTCTTTTTCATTTTTAGCTTAAAAAGTGCTTATTGCTTATTTATTGTTTATTTACTGTTTTAAACTGCTTATTTATGCTTATTATTGTCTTTAGTTGATTGTTAGTGCTTATTTGTTGATTAGATTTCAATTGCTTAAGTTTTCATTTAAAATTGTTAGTTAATACACTTAGTACTGCTTATTTGTTTTGCTTATGTTAAAGTGCTTATATGTGGGTGGAATTTGCTTATTATTGGTTAATATTGATTGCTTGTTATCTGTTTTTAATCAACTTAGCTTAAATCATTAAAAATCATTTTAAAAATGGAATTTTATAACTTAACGGGGTGTTTGGGTTAAGAGGCAAAGTGGGCCAAAATTGGTGTAAAACTGTTTGGGTCACTAAGCTAACTTTAACAAGCCTTTTTTTAAGTCATTTTAATCTGTTTTTAAAGGTTTTAAAGTTTAATACTGAGTTTTAAGGCTTTGTCTATAAGTTGTTTCAATCTGTGGTACTTAAACAGTTTTGAACAGCTTATTTGATATGAGCTTTGAAAATAGCTTTAAAGTATTGATTTTGTGTTGTTTTTAGTGTTAAAATTCAGTAGGATAAGTTTAGTTTATTTTACTTTTGTCTTTTAAGAGTTTGGTCAAATCTGTCAAAGTGCATTTACAACTTTTAAAGTTTTCAAAAAGTCCACTTTTTAATCTCAAAATTAGATAAGCTAAAGTAGGTTTTAGCTTTTGAAATTTCTTGCATAAGTAGTTTATAGTATGTATTTGATCTGTTTCAGCTTATTTTCAAGTTTTAACTTATTTTACTAGCTTAAAATTAAGGCTGCAAAAGCCATTTTGTAATTTTAAAACCTTTGAAAAAAACTAAAAATATTGTGTAATCAGCTTTTTCATTTGTCTTTTTCATGGCTTATATGTTTTTCAAACTCCTTTTTCTTTGCTGATTCTTGAAGCTTATAGGATAAGCTTGATCTTCATATAAGTCACTAAGCCATAAGGATAGCTTAAGTGGACTAAAATTGAGCTAGAAAATGCTACTTTGGCTGTTTGGTTAACAGTTTTGGCCAAATAGCTTATTTGCTTTTCTGAGCTTATGACTCATTAGGACTGCTTATTGTTTGTGTAGATTAGCTTATTAGGTTTATATTTAAGTCCTGCTTTGCTTATTTGCTTTTTCCTTGTGCTTATTAAGCTTTAAACAAGCCAACCAGTTAAGCTATATATGACTTAGTTAAAAACAAGCCTTTCTGTCACTTAATTTTGCTTATTCCTAGCTTATTTTCTAGTTTTGAAAAAAAGTTGTTTTTTTAAAGTTGGTCCATTTTGCTTATTTTATAAGTTTTAAAAAAAGAAAAATAAAAAAAATGTTTTCAAAAAAAGAGAGGTCACAGGGGTCGAACCTGTGACCTCCCCGGTAGCGGCGCCAAAAATTGATTTCTACTTAATATATATATATGATAAGTATTCCAATATAATTATAATGTAGTAATGAATAAGTGTGATGTGAGGAGGCTCGCCTTTTCCTTTTTCGTGTTTTGTGTTTTGTGTTGTATGTCTAGGATTACCCCGGATTATGAAGCCTCTCGTGCTCGTGGTTTTGTCCATCGTTCACTCGAGCTTCACATCCTCAGCTTCATTATGGGAATCGAATATCCTAATCTTATCGACTAACGTTTATCTTTATGCATACTTAATAAACGGCTTTAGATTTACGTAGAGACCCTTCTTAAAACATTGAGGACAATGTTCAATTCTAGTATGGGGGATCTTTCGATTTGATTGTGCCTGCAGTCGTTGTTTTCACGTAATCCCGTTTTTACCACCAAAATACCAAAAAAATGAAAAAATTCAAAAATAAAATAAGTGTTTTATCACAATGTTGACTTTCCTGCTGGGTAGAATAAGAATAAATTTTGACTCGATCGAGCGTGTTGAGCTCTAGCTTGTCCTTTAACTTTTAGACTAAGCATTCGCGGATCTTTTTATTAAAGATTTTAAATTTGCGAAGAACGAGAAATGATAGAGTTAATTATGAGTTAGATGCTAAACAAGGATTAGTTGGAAATCTTAAGAGCTCATAAGTGTAGTTTGTGGCTTTTCTCTCCCATAAGCTTCTAACCGGACTAATAATACGTGCTCTCTTCGAAAATTAAACTTATATCAACGATTTTTGAAGTATGGTCGATATCAATAATTTTAGTCTTAGTTCAAATTTATACTTAAATTTTCTAAAAAGAAATTTTCTCTATATATCATAAAGTGTTAAAAAAATGAAAAAAATGAAAAATGAGGTAATAATAATAATAAAAACTGTGGGCTAATAAAAGTTTACTGCATCTTGTCGGCTCACAACCGATGTTGCAGTCTTCTAAATAAGGCACATAGTAATTATCCGAGACTGATAAAAGTTTGCTGCATCTTGCCGGCTCACAACCGATGTTGCAGCCTTCTAAAAGGTCGAGGATTTCCTTAGTTTAAAGGATGTATAATTATATTAAGTGTAATATATTTGATTTAATAAATATAGGGAAAATCTCTTTTTCTTAAATTTAAATATGCTTTTGAACTAAGACTATTTCGTTTTAAGTTGTGATTTTATGTATAAACGGGAAATCCAAGGGTTTTGAAACCGAAGGTCCGTGAGTCCCGATACTAGTCTCTATGAGGTGTCAAAAGCCTGGTCACTTAGCCGCAAGGTTGGGATGTGCCGAGACAAAAGTCGCTACATGGGATGATCTCGCCTTCAAACTCATTACTTTTGGGTGGAACGTGAAGCATAGAAATTTTGCAAAACGTTTAATCTATGGTTGAAATTCGAAATAAGCACATTCACCTAAGATATAATAATTGTCGGGAGCGAAAAGTTCACAAGGTACAAATATGAGTATGTTAAGCTCTTGCTTGTATGTAACGGTGATTTCATTTTTAAGCTTAGTTTGGGATGGGTGAAAAGTCAGGAACGATGAATTTATCCTTTTTTGGGCATTTTAAGATTAAAGTGCTTCTTGTTCTGTGACCCTAAAAGTTATAAAAATAACGAAACTCCAAACATGTTAATTAGTTGCTTAAAAAGAAAAGTGCAAAAAAAAAATGAGAAAAAGGGAAAAATACAAAAATATGTGTGGTAATAAGTGTAAATATTTAAAAATGGTCAAAACAGGGCTTTTCAAAACTAATGATCCTTTAATTCCCCTTGATGAACACTTAGCTACTTTTCGAGGTAATTAGTCGAGGGGGATTGAGATTCTTTGTTTTCCTAAGTGTTTACTTATGGCATTGCGTGTGGACACGACAATAGTTTAGTATGGGGGATTTTGGTATGTGTTTAATTACACATACCTTTTACCTCTAAAAACGAGCTTAAATGACCAAAAACGGACATAAAATGCCAAATATATGCTTGTTTTGTGATTTATGCTGTGCGGGTACCGGATATTCACTAAAGGACAAAAATCAAGCAAAACCGGACAAAACCGAGCACGGGAATGAAAAGAGCGTGAAAAGTCAAGTCAACCAGTCAAAAAGTCAAAGTCAAAGTCAAAAAGTCAACAAGTCAAAGACGAAGCCGAATCTGAAGAAATCTTAAATGTTCCAACCCGTACCCATTTAATGGGCCGGGTCAACCCATTAAGACTTTACCTATAAATCTTATAAGATTTAAAAGTCCATTATAAAAAACCTAAACCCTTTAATACATAACCGGCCCAATCCATGAAACAAAAGCCCATTACCATTTAAACCATAACAACCTTAACCCCCATTTCAGCGTTAGTCCTTAAGGACTAACATGGTTAGTCCCTATACCCATAACACCCTTAACCCCGTTACCTTGTTATCCCAAATCATACCAAAACAGTTTTCTCGCCAAGATACTATTCATGTGTCACTCTCATTTCGACCTCTGCACCCCAAGACAAAACTATCACCCTCCTAACTCAACCCCACTCCACTAAACACCAAATGCCACCTTGGCAATCCTCTAAATCCCCATTCGTCAAGGATTGAAGACAAAGAACCAATGGCTAAGATGATAGGACTTGGAGACCAAGCAAATTTGATGGCTAGGATGGATTTTGAACTTCTCTCACACAAGAAGAACACCCTATCACCCTCTCACAGAAGAAACACAAGAAGAAGACCCCAAGACCTTCTAATTTATCTATAAATAAAACTTTGTAAGCCTTTTAAGGCATCTAGTTTTCAGGTTTTTAGCTTATATTAAGTCTTTTTAGCTTATTGTACTTTTTCTAAAAGCCTTGTACTGTTTTTCTTAAGTTAATGAAATTTAAGTTTTTATGTTAAAATCTTGTTTTTATGTTAATGCACTTTATGTTTTAAAAACGTTTTATAAGCCCTCTTAAGCTGTTTACTTAGGCATTATAAGCTTGTCCACAGTTTATAGTGTTTTAAATCCTTTTTACTCAAAAATCACTCATAAGCTATTTTGGAAGATAAGCCAAAAAGGGAAGGTCTTATAGGTTTTTACTAGCTTGTTTTAAACAAGCTAGAGCTTGTAGACAAAGCTCTTTTGAGCTTATTAGCCCTTGTTCAGAGCAAATGGCAAGGTACTCTCTCTCTTTTTCATTTTTAGCTTAAAAAGTGCTTATTGCTTATTTACTGTTTTAAACTGCTTATTTATGCTTATTATTATCTTTAGTTGATAGTTAGTGCTTATTTGTTGATTAATTTTTCAATTGCTAAGTTTCATTTAAAACTGTTAGTTAAAACCTTAGTACTGCTTATAGTTTTGCTTATGTTTAAAAGTGCTTATATGTGGGTGTGAATTTTGCTTATTATTGTTATAATGATTGTGCTTGTTATCTATTTTTAATCAACTTAGCTTAAATCATTAAAAATCAGTTTAAAAATGGAATTTTATAACTTAAAGGGGTGTTTGGGTTAAGAGGCAAAGTGGGTCAAAATTGGTGTAAAACTGTTTGGGTCACTAAGCTAACTTTAACAAGCCTTTTTTAAGTCATTTTAATCTGTTTTTAAAGGTTTTAAAGTTTAATAGTGAGTTTTAAGGCTTTGTCTATAAGTTGTTTCAATCTGTGGTACTTAAACAGTTTTGAACAGCTTATTTGATATGAACTTTGAAAACAGCTTTAAAGTGTTGGTTTTGTGTTGTTTTTAGTGTTAAAATGCAGTAGGATAAGTTTAGTTTATTTTACTTTTGTCTTTTAAGAGTTTGGTCAAATCTGTCAAAGTGCATTTACAACTTTTAAAGTTTTCAAAAAGTCCACTTTTTAATCTCAAAATTAGATAAGCTAAAGTAGGTTTTAGCTTTTGAAATTTCTTGCATAAGTAGTTTATAGTATGTATTTGATCTGTTTCAGCTTATTTTCAAGTTTTAACTTATTTTACTAGCTTAAAATTAAGGCTGCAAAAGCCATTTTGTAATTTTAAAACCTTTGAAAAAAAACCAAAAATATTATGTAATCAGCTTTTTCATTTGTCTTTTTCATGGCTTATATATTTTTCAAACTCCTTTTTCTTTACTGATTCTTGAAGCTTATAGGATAAGCTTGATCTTCATATAGTCTCTAAAGCGCATAAGATTATCTTAAGTGGACAAGAAATTATGAGCTAGAAAATGCTACTTTGGCTGTTTGGTTAACAGTTTTGGCCAAATAGCTTATTTGCTTTTCTGAGCTTATGACTCATTAGGACTGCTTATTGTTTGTGTAGATTAGCTTATTAGGTTTATATTTAAGTCCTGCTTTGCTTATTTGCTTTTTTCTTGTGCTTATTAA
The DNA here is from genome assembly GCA_026074375.1 of Tanacetum coccineum. Lineage (NCBI taxonomy): Eukaryota > Viridiplantae > Streptophyta > Magnoliopsida > Asterales > Asteraceae > Tanacetum > Tanacetum coccineum. The sequence goes on from BQNB010071827.1 coordinate 24,908, forward strand.
GCTTTAAACAAGCCAACCAGTTAACTTAGTTAAAAACAAGCCTTTCTATCACTTAATTTTGCTTATTCCTAGCTTATTTTCTAGTTTTGAAAAAAAGTTGCTTTTTTAAAGTTGGTCCATTTTGCTTATTTTATAAGTTTAAAAAAAAGAAAAATAAAAAAAATGTTTTCAAAAAAAGAGAGGTCACAAGGGTCGAACCTGTGACCTCCCCTTTAGCTAGCCAACATATTTAACACACACCTCAACACCAACTGCCCTTGGGTCTTTTCCGTTTACCATTTGTCATATTAATTATTTATACTCTTTTTAGCCTTTTAGCCTTAACAGCTTATTATGCTTATTTCCTGCTTATTTAAATAAGCTGTTTAGCTCATTTTATTTTTCCTAGGATTAGCTTACTTCAAAGTACTTTTCAGAATTTCCAAATTAGTTTAGTATTTTTAATTATTTTTTAGATTAAATTAGTTTTTAATTCATAATAAATAAAATAAAAGTCAAAAAAATATAATTCTTTTTTTAAAATTTTTATTAATCATTTAGGACTATTAAAAATTAAATTTGCTTTTGTAGGGTTAAAATTTGATAGTTTAGGTTTTTAAAGCTCGTGTTTAGATCCCGTTATCGTTTTTCGTGTTTTAACTTTAATTGCTTTCGTTTTAGGCTTGCTTTTACTTGTTTTTGCATTTTAATTGTAGAAAGAGAATCCAAATCAAAGATTGAATCATTCAAACACGCGATCACGAACTTATTCACGATTTTCAATTCACGCCTCATCGGGAAACGACCCGAGAAGGGTTTTTAGGGTTTTACTTTGGATAAAAGTAATTTTCCTTCTTAAAAGCCTCTTGGAATACTTATCATATATATATAAAGTTGAAATCAAAATGAATGAATGAAAGTTATAAGACAAGCTTAACTTGTAGGCAAAGATTCAAAATCACACAATATGTGTGCATGTGAGTGTGTGTGTTTCTCATAGAGACAAGAAGCAAAGAGGGGACTAATTTAATCCTCCAATAAGAGTGAAGTAAGGACAAGTACCATCCAAGTGGTAGGGTAAACATGTCTCCATGGTTTTCAAATTCAAAATGGTATCCCAAGAGAGTGTGTGTGTGTGTGTGTGTATTCAGTAGGAAACAAGCCAAGGGGGACCAATTTGGTCTCCATAATTCTAGGGAAGTAGTTCTCTTATTTGATTTAATTTCAAGGGTTCCATGCACAAGTATAAGTTATTAACTATATTCGGAACACACGAATAACAAAAATGAATAACGACTTCATGAAATTTACTAATGTAGAATACTAGAAATCTTATGATCAAACCAAGAACAAGAGTGAGATGTGGGTTGTGATGTTAGAGAGAGATTGGATGGAAAAATGGATGAATTGTATAAAGATGGAATATGGAAAAATGGAACAACCAACCCTCTCTAAGGCTAGGAGAGGGGCTTATATAGTACCTATAGTGGCCGGCCCATGGGTTCTAATGGGCTTCCCATGGGTCTTGGGCCGGACTAGATTACTAATCTAATTAAGACATAAACTACGAGCTAAGACTATTACAACTTAGAAGTGACCGACACTTTTTGTGTTTCCAATAAAGAGCATACCTCGTGATTAAGAAGTTGAGAAACACAAAATCAAAGGATTGATCTTTTTGGGATTAATAGGGCGCGGTTAATTTGTTTGAATGAGAGTAAAAAGTGTGTGTGAAAAGGTATCCGGCGTATAAGCTGGGTTTTTATACCTACGCTTGATGCGCCGTATAGGGTATTGTCCAATACGGCGTATTAGGCAATATTGTTGACTTAGTCAATCAAAGTTAAAAACAGTTGATACGACGTATAGGCATTGCCATGATGCGCCGTATTCATTCTTGAAGACCAAATTTTAAATATTTAACAAAGTAAAGAAAAACGTACCTAGGCCTCTGCAATATTATTAATGTAAACACCATCCTTATAATACCGCTTAGGGTCGAACGGGATGCCAAATGGCACATATAAATTCTTAACGGGGTTTTATGGCATCCAGTTGTTACGACAATTCCAAGTCACGATATTAATATTT
>BQNB010071828.1:0-32634 GCA_026074375.1 Tanacetum coccineum
TTATTGTAAATTGACTTAACTTTGTAAGTTTAGTATCTTATTTGGACGGATTCGTGTAGGTTCGTACCATAACACGTTTTTGATTGCTATGTTTGCTATCTCTGTTTATTACTGGTGTACATTCATAATAGATAGTCTTGTGAATACTTGTGGGTTATTCTCCCGGCGTCGGGCTTGCAATACCTCTTACGCGTATGAGCTAATTTTGAGGTTGCTCAAACTTTATTATACGGGATAATATTTTTGTGGAGCATGGCTCCTTGCATGCATGTTTTAACAATTAATATAACTTTGCAAAGTAAAGACAATTTAAAATTTAAAACTTGTGAGGGTAGCTAATCCCCACTTTTTATTGAAATTCAGAACATCATATGTGCCGGGCGAATTCTTACATTTCATGTATATAACATTTTTTGAGATTGCAAATGTTCTATGTCCTCGGCATGTCATTTCCTTTGCGGTCTTTGAGTTTGTAAGCTCCCTTTCCAAGCGACTCTTTAACTTCATGTATGGTCCCTCCGTCTTGAGCATGACTTGCTTCATTGCTGCGGTAGACCATATCACCCGGCTTGAAACTTGTTCCGCGGACTCTTGAGTTGTAATATTTTCCATCTTTTTCTTGCTCTTTGCTTCTTGTATTGCTGCTTGCTCCCTTCTTTCTTCTATGAGGTCCAAGTTGATTCCCAGAGCTTCGTTGGTTTTAGCTTGATCTATCTCCGTGGTGTGAAGTGTTGGCATGCCTATTTCAACCGGGATGACAGCTTCCGTGCCGTATGTCAACGAGAATGGGGTTTCCCTGTTACTTGTCTTGATTATTGTACGGTGGGCCCATAAGACATGCGGAAGTTCTTCTATCCAATCCTTGCTTTTTTTTATCAAGCCTTGCCTTTATTCCTTCTCCTAAACTTTTATTTGCTCTTTCAACTAGGCCATTTGCTTGCGGGTGTTTCACGGAAGCGAAGCATTGGCGGATAATAGTTTCCTCACCACAAAAAATAGAACCTCAACAATCTTTGAGCCTGCGAATGATATCGACGCGGAAACACTTGAGAGCACAACCTGCCTACCTTACATTGTCCTTGATATAGTGCACTCCTCGCACCACCGAAGTTACAGCCGAATCTGCAGACAATGTTGTCCCATACGAACTTCTTCACTTGATTGTCGGTGATGGTTGCGACGGCCTTTGCCTCAATCCATTTAGTGAAGTAATCGATAGCAACAATTAAGAATTTGACTTTACCTGGTCCTTCCGGGAAAGGTCCGGCTATGTCTACCCCCTATTTATAAAACGACCATGGAGACGTGATGGGGGTCAAGCTCTGCTGCGGATTTCTTGGGACGAGACGGTGTATTTGACAGTCATTGCATTCTCTTATCAAGCTATCCTTGCAATACGCGTATGCATCGTTGGCCATATCATACCTGTTTGTACATTGCTAATGTGGCAACTACAGATCTAGGGCCGGAATGCATGCTGCACGATCCCTCATGTATTTCCCTTAGGACATAGTTTGCTTGGAGTGGTCCGACGCACCGAAGCCATGGTCCTAAAAAGGATTTCTTGTATAGTGTTCCATTGATCATGGTGTACTTGGCCGCTTTCCGCCGTACCGCTCTGGCTTTCTTTTTATCCTCCGGAAGGATTTCTTTTGTCAGGTACTCGCATATGGGTGTCATCCATGTGTTTCCTTCTTCTTCTACTATGTCAAGAATTTCTTTTTCATCTATGGATTTTTCCTTCAATTCTTCCACGAGCACTTGTTTGTTAAGAGCGCGAGGCTTGGGACGCGATCTTTGCTCAGGGCATCCGCTTTTTTGTTTTCACTTCGTGGTATTTGTTTGATGGAAAATTCCTTGAAGCTTTTTGCCAGTGTTTTTACTTTGTTTAAGTACTGAACCATGCCTGACTCTTTGGCGATGTACGAGCCGTTAACTTGATTGGCCACGAGTTTTGAATCAACATTTGCTTGCAAGTTCTTTATGCCCATTTTTTCTGCGATCCGGAGACCAGCTATTAGTGCTTCGTATTCGGCTTCATTGTTAGTGGCATCGAATCTAAACCTCATGGCGTATGTAAATTCTGCTCCTTCCGGATTTGTTAGTATTAGGCCTGCCCCGGAGCCGTCAACGCAGGACGAGCCCGTCCGTGAACAACATCCACGATGACCGTGGAGTACTGTATTCCGGTTCTGTCCATGTAGTTCGTCTGGAGACTCCTCATCCATCGATCCACAATAAAATCTGTCAATAATTGGCCCTTTGATTGCGTCCGTTTTTCTATATTGGATGTCATATCCTTCTAACTCGAACGTTCCACTTCAGCATCCATCGCCGGATATTTTCTGAACTTTGCCAACATTTGCTCATTGATGATTTGATATTACACGCCCGTTATGTGCTTGGAAGTATCTTTTTCAATTGGGCGTTGCGTTGCACTGAGCAAGGCTACACCAACTTTTTCATAGGTTCTCTCTCTATATATCTCATACATTTGCCTAGGCTCATCGTACCAGTGTGCGCTTACAAAATATAATGGTGATTGCCTGCCTCTCTGTCTCATCATCAAGACCGCAACTGATAGCTTCTTTTGCTGGCGCAAGTATATGATTAATTCCTCGTTCCTTTGAGGTGCGGTTAGTGTCGTGAAATCTCCGCATAAGTTTTTTCATCTGCTTGAAGGCCTCTTCGGCTTTTCCCGGTGTCCATTGAAAATCACTCTTTTTGTGCATTTTTTTCAAGGTTTTGAAAAAAGGTAGCGATTTGTTCTGGCTGATTTATGACAAGAATCTTAAGCATTGCTAATATTCCATTTAGCATCTGCACGTCCTTGATGCATCTCGATATGGTAAGCTAAGGACTGCGTCTCTGCTTTTCCCCCCGGACACGGCTCACAAATACCCATTTGGTGCTTACTCTGTAACCTAGAGAACATATCCTTCCTGCATTCCGAAGGTGCATTCTTTGGGTTTCAATTTTCATGTTAATCTGGCGAAGGGATTTTTGAAGTTTCTGTATTCTCGGATACTTCTTCTTCCGTGCGGCTCTTTATAACCAGGTCATCGACATATACCTCTAAATTACGTCCAATTTGCTTTTGGAATGCCTTATCCACTAAGCGTTGATATGTTGACCCGGCATTTTTTAAACCGAACGGCATCTTGGAATAGCAAAATATCCCTTGGCTTGTATGAAGCGCCGTTTTTATTTCCTATCTTCTTTTTGCCATCTTATTTGGAGTGGTATCCTTGTATGCATCCAAGAAGCATTTGAAATGAATACCCACATAGAGACTCCACCTACCAGTCTATTTCCGTATATAAAAATTTGGGTAACAATCTTTGTGGCATTCGTTATATAAGATCCTTAACGTCCACGGCACATTCGTCCAAGTTCCTTCATGCTTTTTGACCATCTACCGGATAGATAGCCAACTGGAAAAGTTGGACCGTCCCTTCATTATTCGCAAAGCGTCCACTAACTCTTTTTCCACTTCTTCTTGGATTACCTTATTCTCTCCGGGTGCCTGTCCCTCTCTTATTTGCCTAGACTGGTGAATATCCCTCCCTCCACGATAATTCAAGCGGTGCTACCGCGATTGTTTTCGAGGGACCGCCCGTCATATCAGCTGGCTTCCAAGCGAAAATATCCAAGTTTTGTTTGAGCAAGGAACATAGTTCTTTGCGCCCTTTTCTGTTAATGTGGATCATATGGCAACTGTCTGTTCAGGGTACTCCGGGTGGATTGCTATATTTATTTTTTCTTCTAGTACTTGGTTTACTGTGGGAGGCGGGATGCTGGATCCGGAGATCATAGCATATTCCATAGGAATAACCCTACTGCTCTGTAACGTTACCGTGCCGCCTTCAACAGGAAATTTCAACATTCCGTGTGCTGTTGAGTACGACGCACGTGAATTTCTTATGCCCAGCCTCTATTAATCTGAGCATTGTGTTGGATAGTGACCTGATAACCATGAAGTTCATCCAAGGCTGCAGTAGGAGTGTACTTCAAAGCATCGCCTATTTTTTTACTAGGCAAAGCTATCTTGGCCCAAGGCGGCCAAATGGAGTCTCTTCCGCTGAACCCGATAAGGGTGAGTGTGGCCAGGAACCATTTGATCCCATTACTCATTTGCGGAGTTTTATGAAGCAACTTCAAACAAGACTTCTGAGGATGCCAGCTAGAGATTATTGATATGATGTGAGAGAGTGAAGAGAGTAGAGTAGTTGTCGTCAATATATACCCTATGCACAAAGTGTCCGCCCTCCATGTTCGACTATCGACTATCATGAGCGGGCTCTCCGTCCCGTCTTTCTTCACTGAGAGTGGTGAAACAGACATTGCCCGTCTCCAGAGAGAATGCTCTTTGTAATCCTGGGCTTGGCCACTCTTTCCTCAAGGTGGATCATCAGTATACGTCAAATTTATAATCCATTCCGACAGCTTCCCCTTCTTTCGTGCTTTTGACTTGTCATTTTGTTAATTCCTTGATGATTGAGTGACAATTTTCCTTTCCGCCAATGATCATTACGTCTATTTGTTTTCTCACGCATGCATTCGTTTTGTGTTATGTCCCGTATCTGAATGAAATTCGACAATATTTGCTCAGGATGCTCCTTTTTCCCACCGGAGTTACCATTGGTGGTGGGAATGCTTTGACTTCTTTTTCCAGAGCGAAAACTCTTTTGGTGTTTTTGGTTGAGGAGTGAAAATCTATCTGGCTTAGCGATCCGTTCTTTGTTATTTTTGAAGCTTTCTTGAAATTTGGTATTGTCCCCGCCACCCCCTTTCCCTCAGACCGTTAATAAAAATGGGTTTATGTTGTGTCTATGGTCCATGATGAAATGCTTTCCTCCGGCCTGTGACTGAGTGCAAGCAAACTTCCCCATGTAGGAAAGACGTATTCATTCTATAACATTCGTCCACAGATCATGGGATTCTTTCGTATAGCGCTTTAAGTAACCGGGGTGAGTATTCCGTGCATAAACCCTCGCGGAGATTCTCTCATGCACTCCGGAGGCTCCTTCTACGTCTAGGACTTCCTTCCTTATATCTTTCCATGAAGTCCTCCGTAGATTCCCCGTCTCTTTGCTGATGTGATGTATCTCTACCGATCCTTGAGTTCTTTGTTGCTGAGATAGTTTTTACCTAAACGCTGTCCTTAGATCTTCATACTATCGATCGAACTCTTATGGTAGCTTGTCAAACCAAAACTCCTGTCATTCCCCCTGGTGAGGGTTGAGTTGAACATGTGACACTTGCAAAAAAAACCATGTCGGCATTGCCGCAAGCTCTGTTTTTGCGACCGATTGACAAACTTTAGGGTGCCTACCGGATCTCCCCCGCTTCCATTCGTATGTTTTGACATGGCCTGGGCATCTAAGTCCTCGGAGACTAAAGCCCGGATCCGAGTGTAAAGGATTTCTTTCCTCACATGTCCAAGGCTGATAGAGATCGTCTCCAATAGTGTTTAGATTTCTGCCTCTTGGCTTTAGATTTCCAATGACCCCCTTCACTATCTTCACTTTCTGAATATTGGCTAGTCGTAACAGCGGGTGTTCCCCTTTTGTATGACGCTACAGTACAGCGGAAGAGGCTGGACGTCCCTTCGCTTCCCAACCTATTAAACACGCCTCCTTCTTTTCGCGGCCGAGGCCGTGGAGAAGGGGATCTGTTCCTCCTAAGTCTTTTGAAAACACTTGCGTGTGGCGATGGGCTTCGGGAATACCTGTCTCCGCGCCTTCTTCTGGGTTTTGTTCGGGCAGTTGGTGTCTTAGATTCAGAGTAGTGCGATTCTCGTTCAAGGTATATCTTAACTTAACTTCCGACGCTCTTCGCCATAGATCAGTCGTGCTTTTACCGCGTTGAGTTTGTCTTTCTGCTCTTTTTCTTTTTGCATTTTCTCGGCGATGAGCGGCAAGAGTTGGTGATAATTTTTGTCGCACATTTCCCTAAGAACCTCGTCAGACATAGGTTCTTCAAGACCCTGGGGACCATTCCTTCCCCCTGTGTTCCTCACGGCGGACCGTGGGATTGTTTGTAATTTGTTCGTGAGTGCTCATGATGAGTTTTTTAGAGAATCGTGGTTGCGTAAGCGTCCCACGGATGGCGCCACTTGTTAGTACAAAATTCGTGTCGGGTTTAGTAATGTCGAAGTCCTTTGTCAGGTCGGGCCTCCTAATGGACTTGTGTGAATACTTGATCTCTGATACTAGACAGAGAGTTGTTATCGACATTTCTGCACAATTAAAAGTAAACCGTTAGCCTTACCGCAGGGCGGACCCCGCGATTAAGCTCCGGCGTGAGAGTAAGTACACATGTTTGTCATAGAGAATGTTCAAGTATATTGTGAGTTAATGATTAGACAGAATGTACCTTTTTGGGGTGTGAAATGACCCCTATTTATAGGCAAGCCCAATACTAGGGTTTCCTAGTATTTCGCTTGTAATTGTTGGTGGGCGGAGTGGGTCCCTTGTCGGGCAAGGATCCACGCATAATCGTGTTTGCGGACGCGAGTGTTCTTCCGCGGTCAGTGTTTGCCCGCGGAGGCGCACGGGTGCGGTTGAGAAGATACTCACGTGCGTCTTTAAAATATCTGGAGCATTGCCCTTGTCAGGCTTAGCAGTCCAGCTATTTGTTGTATTGGGCCTGGGCCCATATACGTATATTATGAACTAAGCCCAGTAAGCTTAGTGCTCATACTATACGTCATCAGGGTACATGCGTGTGATTGTTATGTAAATGAAATTTATCACCCATGATTCGTTGAAATGTTTTAGCATTGCAATGGTGTGATTGTAATGGAAATGGATATCTTAGTCTTGGGGCTGTTTGGTTAAGGTTAATCAAGGGAATTTCAAGGAATTTGAAATTAAAATGCCATCAGTTATGTGTTTGGTTTTGGTATGTCCGAGATATTCAGGTGTTTAGTCGTGGAAAAATTTTCATGTTTTTCTGTTTTTAAATTTCTAGAGAAGGAGATGGTTTTTCTTCTCTAAAGAAGAGTAGGGAATTTTGAAAACCTGCTTAGATAAAAGTTGTATTTTTCTTTTTAAAAAATAAAAAGATGTTTAGATAGATCTATTTTCACTCTTTTTTTTGCATATTTAATATTTTTTTCATATTAGCTCTTTGTATACGATTATAAAAACAATCAAAAATAAAATACAAATGAAATTAATAAAAACTAACTACAATCATAAGCATATATTTAATTTGTAGTATACTCGAAATTAACATTACCGAACATATATAAATCTCTCACAATTAACAATTACTTTTTCGTCAAATATCCATACGTTTTTTCGTTCGTTATTTTACTTTCATTTCGTCCTGATTTTCTATAACGATTTCGTCTTGTTTTTTAACGTTTTTCGTCCATTTGGTTTACGTTTTCTCGTCATTATTTTCCTTACGTTTTTTCGCTCCCTTTTTTTACGTTTCGTCCGATTACTACGTTTTTGTCATTTTTTTTTAACGTTTTTCGTCTTTTTTTACGATTTTACGTCCAATTATCTTACGTTCCACTGTTTCTATAAGCGCGTTTTTTCGTTTGGTTTTTTTACGTTTCGTCCCGATTGTCTTACGTTTTCTACCTAACAAAAAGATTTCTTACGTTTTCAGTCTGTTTTTTTTTACGTTTTAAACTTACCGCTAGGATTAGTGTCCGACCTTGTTGCTTTAGTAACCCTCATCCGTCGTCACCTCCTTACCAAGTTCTATCACCCCAACCGATTACCAAATGGCTCCTCCATCCTCTTTAAATGTTTCTCCACCTCTTTCACCAATCACAACTGTAACACCCTCAAATCTAAGTATGCAGCGGAATGTTGAATATCCGAAGGCGTTACATTATTGGGTCAATAGCACAAGATCAGAGAACGACTACTAACGTGTCGTTTGAAAAAGATACATTGGATTAACAAAATACTTGTTTGTTACATAAGCTCATGGCTTCAAATGGTTCAACAAAATAGATAAAGATTTCGGTTTATAACAATTGTCCCCAAAGTGTAATAAGACCCCATATCTTAAGTGTTGACTCTTCAATTATTGACTCCCAATGTATCATCGCACCTCGTGCCTTATTGACCTGAAAAACATGCTTAAAACGTCAACATAAAGTTGGTGAATTCATAGGTTTATGTAAATCGATTGTAGGACCGCAAGATTTCCAAGTGTATGATTAAGCAACAAATGCAAACATCATAAAAAGTAATTACGTTTTCCTAAGCTCATGACACTAAAGCTCGACATATATGAATGCAAATATAAATTTGCCAACAGGTGTCCGTGAATGATGTGCTAACCCCGCAACATCCCAGATTCGACATGGTATGCGTTCGTTCCCAGTGATAGCTAGTCACCCGAACGGGGATTGTCAATCCCTAATAGATCTATCCATAACATTCGCGCCCACACAATGTAATTCCCAATCACATCTATGCAATTAACAGTTCATGATCATGGACATAATGGGTTATGGTAACTTAGGCAAACACGTAATCATGGTATAAAATGTACACTTGCGTCCAATTTGTAAAACAAAGCATGTTCTCACCCCAAGGATGTAAATTATTTAAATAATTGTAAAACATGGGGCTATGAACTCACCTTAGCAGGTAGTTCTCTGAATGATAATAAATATCCAAGTAAGCAGTGGATCACACCGTCAAGTACCTAAGTAAGTACGGTCAAGTCTTAGTTTACACATTTAAGCTAACGACTCATTGTATAAACTAAATTCCATTTTAAGTTTATATATACCGTTATCACTTGTGTGGCGACGCACAAGATTATTGTATTTATAATTCTGATGGTTCTCGAGAAATGTGAAGTTGTCATTAATAAATATACTCATTTATTAACTTGTTATTAAACCCGTTCAATGTCCGAATATCTTAATGTTCGACCATTATGTTAAGCGTTTTATTTACTCACTTTTGTTAATAATTTTTGTTCCACTAACATACCCTTTTATGTTTAATTGTTAAAACTTTAGTCCCTAGGTTTTACGAATATAATCATTTATACCTTAAACCTTTTTGTTACGGATATGATTAATTGGTCCCTTAAGTTTACCAAAATGTAGTTTAGGTCTTTATAGTTACACTTCAATCCCTAAGTTTCAGAATGTTTCAGAAATAGTCCTTGGAGTTATTGAAATTCGAAAAATGACAATTTTAAACCTTTAAGTTTCGAAATTTGCAACTTTTATCCCTATACTTGTAAAATTTGTATTTTAACTCTAATTAAGTTTTAACAAGTGACAAAATGACTTTTTAAGTTTAATTAAGCCGTGAAAACCAACTGGCTTATAAATAAGCTCTACTCGAGCTTATTTAGGCTTAATGGGCCGGGTTGGGCCCATTAAGGTCCAAAAGGAGTTTTAATGATCCAAACTAGTTTTAATAGGTTCAAACACGTACAATAAGTCCAACTTAATCAAATAAGCTGTCAATAAGCTCCGCGAGCTTATCTTGGCTTATTTTGAGCTTATTGGGCCAGAAAGCCCAGTAGCCTACTCGACAAACACCCTTAAGTGTTTACGGGCTTTGCTAGCTCATTTCTAATTCATATTAAGCCCAACAATCTATTTTATCTTTTCAGCTTATTCAAAATAAGCTAATAAGCTTTCTTATTGGGCCGACTTGGGCCTGTTAAGGCCCGATAAGGGCTTTAGAGGTTTGGACTTAATTCTTTTGGGTCCAATAACCTCTCTAGGATTACTAGAAGACTTATAGGCTGTTTAAGCTCTCGAATAAGCTGTGGAAGCTTATTCGTGGCGTATGGCTTTTAGTGGACTCGGTAATGGGCTAATCGGCCCACTTAGGTTCGTTTGGCTTGAAGAAACATGCCAAAGGGTCCATTAAGGTTCTTAAGTGCATAATAAACTCGCTAAGCCGTGTAAGCTCACGAATAAGCTGTTTAGGCTTATTGTGGCTTATGGGCTCGCGTTGGGCTCACGGTAATAGGCTACGGGTCCATTAAGGGCTCGACTAGCTCCTTATAGTTATTTTAGGATTCAAGTAAATCAATAAGCACCCCTAGTCCTTAAATAAGCTCGTAGAGTTTATTTATAAGTCGTCAGCTTATTACCTGAGGCTTGTTGGGCCTGTTGGGCCCGGGCCGAGCACTCTTGAACATTATACGAGTCCATTATGGCCCGTTGCTTCCCTTAGCCTCTTACATGGTTATTCGAAAGGCCTTAGTGGCAAAAAGGTCATGTATTTAGCTCATAAACACGTCGCCTCTTACATGCAAGTGCTTCTTAGGGTCGTATACGCATTCCCAAGTCATCTAAATTTGTTTACAACGAAAGTTTACGTGTAGTTATTTATTATTCGCGAACTCACGCTAGCACATTAAACATATACGCGACATATTGACTAGTTCACTAAGAGATAAGTATAGTACGAATGGTGTAGGTTCGAACGACTTACAACAAGGTCCTAAAGTGCTTGTAAACGTATCGAGTAGTTCAATCCCAAGCGTGTTTCGAACTCGTGTAGCCCACCCAACGCTTCAAAGCTTGTAGACACCCAAACCTTGGTTTACGTGTTCCCTTGTGTGCTCGAGTGAAAGTCCTTAATGTTACTCGTTGGTCCGAATGAAATGTGAGTGTGTTTGGTTGCGGGTTGTATCCCGAACAAGAGAAGAGTGTGTTTGAGGCGTGTGTGAGTTAACAAGAGTGTCAAAGGGTGAGGCTAAGTGAGTATTTATAGGCAATATGCTAGTTACTCTCTTGGTTTCATAGACAACCCACACCGAACCAAGTTTGTCCCCTAGGAGGTAGTTTTGAAGTTTCCTAGTTAATCACTCATGGTTTTTATGCTAAACCACTCTAGTACAAGTTTTAATGAGTCTCAAAATGTACAAGATTCACTTAGCTAGTAAAATCCTTAGGTTTTGTGTGTTCTTTCTTGGTTAACCGCGGCTAAGGAGGGATCCAAGGGAGAAATGGGTTATTAGCCAATGGGTATTTGGTTAGTTGAGATAATTAGGACAAGCCTTAATTAGTTAGGTGTTGTACTAGTACTTTTAGGATCCTTAGTAAGATTTTTAGTATTTAGTAAATCACTTAGGACGATTTGTATGGGTTTACTTGCCCAATTTCGGCAATCAAGTGATATTAACACAAGATTTTATTAAATTTTGTGTCTAGGCGTTTAATACGGGTATTGGTTTGAGTCTAGGTAAGTCTAGGTATTTCCGGGGTGCGTCCAAATGTATTTTATCGCGAAACGTTACCCTTTTACGTGACCAATAAGAATAAAGTACGCAAAGTACATAATTATTTTCTTAATAATTATTTCTTAATTGGTTGGTGTGAACCTCAATTTATTTTATGGCCGTTTACATTAATTGATTATTTCTAGTCTACGCGGTTTAGCTTAAAAGTAAATATTAAAAGTAACCGCGTATCAGACTAAAATAATTAGTGATCATTAATAGAGTCGTACAATGACATGAAAATGAGAAATGTTACACGCCGTATGTAATGTCTGGGAAGATAAACTCGTGCAGAAAATTAAAATTCAAATAATTAAATGCGGCAAACAATTAAAATGACCGGGTTGTCTCCCGGGAAGCATTTTTGTTTCAGCTGGTCTTTAAGTTTGACCTTTTCCTTCACTTCATTCCTTTTATTCATCCTCCATAATTCGCTCGCAATTTATTCCTGAGAGCGAATCTCTTCATAATCCTTTGGCATGATGCGTACTCTTGAAAATTTTCATGCCGATCACAACGTCTTTTGTCATATCATCATCGTCAATGATGGTAAAACCTGAAATAATAGAATAACTTCCAACGAAAAACAGGTATATCGTTTCAAATCCGAATATACTATTCCCTTCATCCTTGTCCCCAAAATATGGAATAGTAAAAACTTTTAGACATTAGGTTAATAGGCAAGGAAGAGAGGAGGTTAGTGATAACATACTTATACCCGATTACACAAGAAAATTCCATCTTATAAGAGTCGGTTTTAACAATGATGGGTACTATTTCTTCTCGTTGTTGTCTGTTTCATAATGGTTGTATCCTAATCTTGTAATTCTATGTAGCCTCTTAAATTTAGGTAGATTTTTTCATCACCCTCCCGTTAATGTTTGTTTTCGAATATGACTATTTATTTCTTAAGACCCTTTTGATTAGGTAGTGGGGGTTTAACACTTTTATAACATGTTTTTCTGCCCCGACCCGTAAAGTTAGCTTCCGGTTTTAGACATTCAATCTGGAATGGGCAGTTGACAAGGATGGCCGTCCGAGGATTAAAGGGACATCATTATCCTCGGGTATGTCCAAGATGATAAAGTCTATAGGAAAAATAAATTTGTCTATACTTACTAGCACATCTTCGGCAATACCCTTTGGTTGTTTAATGGTTCGGTCAGCATGTTCAATGGTCAACCTAGTGTGAGATAAAATTCCTAGACCAAGGTTGGTGTAGGTAGAGAATGGCATAACACTCACACTTGCTCCAAGGTCAACAAGAGATTTATCACACTTAATTGTTTTCTTAATAGTCTGTTTTGGTATACGGCGTATTCATTCATAGAATACGGCGTATCTAGCTCTCTGTCCAGATACATCGTATCAAGTTCCTGCTGACCATACGCCGTATTCATAAATCCATATATGGCGTATTGACAGTGGTTCGCTAAAATTCCTGTAGAATAAATTATATTAGAATAGCTTTACTTTGAATTATGTCTTTCATGGCAGGAACGTTGCTCGATCCATTACAGTTTTCTTATCCAAAAAAAGATTAACGATGGAAGAATTAGTAAATAAATTCATTGAGGAAGGAGAACGGGAACACGAGAAAACGGATGCATTCATTAGAGAATTCGGAACAACCAACGAGCTCCTTCTTAAAGAAAGAAACAACTCTCTAAGCGAGCTTGAATTCAAAGTATACGGGCTGTCAAGGGCAATCAATAAAGCCCAAATGGTAGGATACGAGGCAAAAGGAATAACCACCAGAGGAGGAAAATCTACAACCGAACCCATTAGCGACGATGCAAATACCAATAAACACCCGTCACCTCATCATGACAAGCCAACTACTCCCAGATGAGATCTCCACAAAAACTAAACCTAAAAGAAACCATGAACAAACTAACGAACTGCAACCTAAACCTACATCGATACCTTTTCCCCACAGATTGAGAAAGAAAAAAGAGGAAGCTCAACAAAGAAAATTCCAAGAAAATCTCAAACAACTCCATATAAACATCCCATTCACCGAAGCTCTAGCATAAATGCTAAAATACGCTAAGTTTCTAAAGGGCCTACTATCAAACAAAGCAAGATTAGAGGAAGCCTACACGATAACAATGAATGAAAGATGCTCTGCGGTCTTGTTGAATATACTTCTATCTAAAGAAAAAGACCCAGGAAGCTATTTTTTGGAGGCAATGAGTGATAAGTATCCAGAATATTCACATCTTGTGCCTCTCTTCAATCACCATAGCCGAAGTTTTGTAGTCATCTTGGAAAAGGGACTGTTTCAGAAAATAGGTTTCTGTGTTGTGTGCTCGATACGGCGTATGGCTCATGCCCGATACGACGTATCTAAGAGAAATCAGCTTTAGCAGTTGAGATCGATTTAACTTGGTCTCGAGGGTTCGTCTTCGTAGAGCTGGGCAGGCTTCCAAACCCTCTCTCTTACAAGACTTTGCTCATCTGTCTGATTTGTATTTCCAAGGTCTTAATCGAAGCTCCTTGGTTTCTTATTGCTGCATCGGTAGAAGCTCGGATCTCCTTGATTATGTTTGAGTTTTCTTCATGCCTTTTAGCTGATTCTGCCATGAATTTGGTTAGTGATTCTTCCAGGCTTGGTCTCCGATCAGGATACGAAGAATTTCCATTATTTCGTTGGTAGAATCCTGGCCCTGCTGCTCTATATTGTCCTCCAGGTTGATAGGGTGCACCGAACTATGTATAGTACTTCTTCTAAAGTTTTTCCTTCTTCCTTTTATGGACAATCCTTTGTATAATGTGGTCCCTTGCATAATTCGCATCCGACCTGAGCAGCGTACACTTTCTCATTTACTTTCTTTTATTTCTCGCACGAGATTGTGGTTGGAGCTTGGTAAGCAGAAGCCGTAGAAGTTCATTACTTCTGGTCCTTGATGAGGTTCCATTATTGCCATTTCTGAGAGTTACTCACCAATTTCTTGGTATGGCTTTTTATTGCATCAGTAGCAGTTTTAGGAAGGTTATGGCACCCTTTGAGTTATGTTTATCTGAGTTGGAACATCAAGCCCATTGTAAAACAAGATGACTTCCTGTATATCGGTCAAACAATGTTGAGGACACTTCATCAGCAACTCTTTAAATCTTTCCCATGCACGAAAAAGGCTTTCATCGGGTTCCTGCTGGAAGTTGTTGTTTTCCTCCATTTTCTTTGCGGTCGGGGCAGCTGGACAGTAATTTGTTCAGTAATTTATGTTTTGAGAACCTCCCTGTGGTAATGAGCCTGATGGTGGTTCCTTAGCCATCTGCTTGCAGCTTCAGTGAGGGATACAGGAAAGGCTCGAAGCATGATTTGATCTTGAGTTATTTTTGGGATGTGAAATAAGTCAACATATCTAGAACCTTTCGATTTAGTGTGCTCGTTTGCATCTTCGTGTGTGTTTTTGAGCCAATGAAGTATTATCAAGAAGTTCCTTGAGAAATTGCCCCTTCAATTCAAAGGGGGTGTCTTGGTTGATTGTGGGCCTAGTAACGCCCGACCCGTAATTCTCTCGGGTTTTGCTCATATACTGTTCCATTGTTTCCGTCATTGTTTCTTTTACTTCTTCCTCTGATTGTTCCTCGATGTCAAAATTATGATCGAACTCCGGTAAATTCAATTCTACGAGACTTGGTGTATCGAAAAGCCTCCTCTTTGAGCGAAATTTTTGTTCCGGGTTTTCAAAAGGTGAGAGTAGTTCCTTGGCAGAACTTTTTGTCATGCACTACCTGAAACAAATGACAATAAATTAGTAAGATATGTCCTGATCAGAGAAATTTAATGTGGAATTAGAACAGATGGGGTTTTACTACTGTTACTGTATCAGATGACAAATACGCCGTATTCATTTGGTTTGAATACGCCGTATAGGTCTGTTGAATATCAGTACGCCGTATAGAGTTAACTGAATACGCCGTATTGTTTGGAAAAAATACGCCGTTTAGACAGTAAAACTCAATACGTTGTCCTAATCAGAAGATTTGATACGTCGTATCCAACTGGTGGATACAGCATATCAGGTGATCAGTCAGAACATAATACTATTTAAAAACAATTAAATGCGGGAATTTAATACGAAACATTTAAACTCACAAATGCGATATTAAATACAAACAGAATTTAAATGATTACACTAAACTAAATTAAATTAATTAATGGTTAGAAATACTGAAAAGAATAATAGGTTTAAATTAATTCACTCCCCTGTTATATGGCGCCAAAAAACCCTGATTTGTTGCTGTCGTTGTAGGGTCAAATTATGTGATTATCAAGTTTTAAATTGATATTTAACTCGACAAACCTTATAACAACACTTTAGACGAACTAGTGTACCGTCAATCTGAGTTAGTGGTAAAGTAGGGTGTTCGAATTACTAAGAGTGGAACTTAATCCTATATTATATCAGTATTTTAATTTAGGCTATTTACTGGTTAAACCTATGCTATGTACGTTGTTCTAGTGATATATGGGGGTTTTTAGCCTGAGAGACTTAGCGCAGGTTTCGTGGTGGGAAACAAAATATCATTTTCCAATTCACAAACAAATCATAAAGAAGAAGATTAGGAAGATAGAAAAGCGGTACAAGCCAAATGATAGAAAACTGTATTAGCCATATTAAATCCGGTTCAATTTGCCTTGGTTTGTTGTTTTAGTGTAATGATTTACTTAAAATATCTCGAAGCGGCATATCATTCTTAAGACTTATGTGGGACATCATCCTAAGACCTAGACACGATTAATCCAGTCACAATTAACGTATCCGCATAAAGCATCATTTAGTGTAATTATAATCTATCTTAGAGAATTAAAGTAGTGGTGATCCTGTTAAAACCCTAGCCCAACGAGACTTTACCCACTTATTGTTTGACGGTGTTTTATATTACTGGTCGTCCCACTTTCCAATCTTTAATTGTAAATTAAGAGAGCATTCTCTAGGATTGCTGAACATAAAGGGTCCACCTACCGGCGCCATATGCAAACTAAGCTCATAATTAAAAGACAAAGACAGAACGTTATTTGTGATCCTATTGGTCCAGTAATATGAAACACGATATGGAGAGCTATCTCAATATCTAGATTACTTGGTCCGTATCACTAGATCCAGTTGAATGATCTTCGCATATTTCAAAAAAAATAAACATGGTATGATGTGATAAACATAATTAACAATCAACGATAAATTAAGGAAATCGATTTTAAAACAAAACTAAACATTGAAACTTTCTTTAAGATGGTAATACCGGGGTTTAGCCGACAACCATTGTAATTATACAAGCGTAATCAAACAATTAAAATCGAAAACGATTAAGAGAGTAAAAATCTACACGATTGTCTTTCTATGGATTCGTGATCAATGCTTGACCTTGGTGGCTGATCTTCTCTTTTAAAATTCGTCTTTAATGAGTATGGTATAAAGAATATGATATTGCACACTGAAAACTCGTTTTTGAGTCTTCTATTTATAGTGTCTGAAAAAGACTCGATACGCCGTATCCAGCAAGGTCGATACGGTGTATTGGGCTGGATTCCTTGGAGTGCGCGCTACGTTCGTAATAACATTCATGGACAATCTTCCCAATTTTATTGATTTACTATATCTTGAATTAGTTATCTTCTAAGGAGATAGGCGTATAGATAGAGTGAATACACCGTATTGAGAATTGGTCAAACGCGTTTTCTTGTGAAGTTTTGGCGTTGATACGCCGTATCTCTATAGGTGGATACGGCGTATTGGTGAAAATTCAGCAATCTTCAAATGTCATCTTTTTAGCTCCAAATTATGCGCCTTTTAGCTTATCTTCACAAAACACTCCTGAATTACTGTATTTATCATCTTTAAAGCAATTAAGTACCAAATAATGCAATAATTATATAAAAGTGGACAAAATAGATGGGATAAATGGTATAACAAAGTGACGTTATTTGAGGTCATCATTCATCAAAATTGTCTGTCATCAAACGTTCTTTGGCAACCGCACGATAACGGTGGATCGCGTTACGGGTCAATCAAGGTTGAGCTTCTTGTTGTTGTAACCATTCATTATACTCATACGCTTGCTCATAAGTACAACCAGTACGGTTCGCCATCACCTCAGAAAGGTTGTTATGTTCTTCATCACTTTGATTCGGGTCCATTGTGAAAAAATGAGTATTTTTGTAGAGAGGATTTGCGTTTTTTGTGTGAAAAATGGTTGAATGGTGGTATAATATATATAAGGAGGGTATTTAAAAAAAGAATTTGAAAAGTATCGCTTTATAGCCGATGGGGGGGGGTTTTAGTGTTGAAAGGTCGTTGGTGGCTTAACTACGCCCAACCAACGTTGGACCATTGAGAAGGCCAGTATGATAACGTCGACATACGGTTTCTATGCGGGCTTAAAGCCCCACAGGTTACGATACACTGTGCTCTAATAATAAAACCAAATGCTGTCAAACTCGCGATCCCACCTGGGATCGTTTTTGTCTTTGCTTTGATCGAGTCGTTGGATCGAATTGGGAGCGTACGATATTCCAATGAGTTATGTGAAGATAGACACTGTTTTCATCTTGAAATTGTGATTTGGGAAAGCAATACTTAAGTTTAGTATGATTAAAAAATAGAAAATGAACCGTCAATGTTCAGTTAGTATTTTTATTTTGTTAATTTGTTGGGCCTAAGAAAATAATGGGCTAAAAACTAGCGAGAAACATAAGATAGATATTAGCTTAGTAAACTCGTATCGGCACTCGATCCTACGAGTTTACGTTCGATTCTACGATCTCACCTCATATGCGATCTACCACGGATATACACGATTTTTGCTGAGGTAAAACGTAAGATCGTACATCCTGAGTTGACTCGCGGAGTTTGACTTAACTTGATAAAAACCGATGTTAAGGCGACACCAAAATAGTATTTGGTTTAGAGCTACTATACCTTGCCCATCTAAAATGGAAAAAAAAAAGAGAAATAGTTTCTTGTGAAATCAATTCTCATCACACTAGCAAACCTCCATTTTTGCCACCTGTCAACTACAACTTAACCCTACACAACTTTCCATTACACTAGCACACACACCCAAAAACCCCAAACCAAAACCCACTTCTGAAAATGGCCTCAACCAGGGTTTTCAACGCCACCAAAACCCTATTCGCAGCCGCTAAGTCCACCACCACCACCGCTGCAGCTAAAAAGAAAAAACCCACCGTCAAGAAACCAACTGAGAAAACAGTGAAAGCAGCTGTTGGCATTTTGAAAGCAAGTCCCATTTCACCAGCACTTGCTCAGTTTCTTGGTGTTAACGAGTCTGCTAGAACTGATGCTGTTAAAAAGATTTGGGAACACATTAAGTTGAATCAGCTTCAGGTATGTTTTTAGTTTCATGGTGCCTTTTTTGTTTGTTTTTGTTTTTTGGTTGGTTTGTTGAGATTTGTATTATGTGATATTGTGCATAAAGGTTGTAATATAAGTTAAACCCTAAAATAAAGCTGTAAATAGGTGGTTTTAAGTGGGTGTTTGTTTAAGTGGATGTTCTATCATAATAAGCTTATATAAGCCCATATGTTTCAAAATAAGCCAAGAAAATTGGGCTTATGAATCAAAGCCGAAATAAGATAAGCTCATAAGCCCAAATATAAGCTTGAACAACACACCTTAAGCTTAATTTTAACTCGGCTTATGTTTCGCAAGCCTATTTTTCTCGGATTACTTTGTTTACTTATGCTAATTTGACTCGGCTTATATCTTGTAAGCCCATTTTGCCGGCTTATATTTTTTACTTATGAGCTTATTATAACTTAAAGATGGAAAAGAGGATCATAAGATGAAAAATAAGCTAGAAAAAATGGGCTTGTGAAATATAAGCAGAATCAAATAAGCGCAAAAGTAGCTTAAACAAACATGATTATGCAACGTGGGACTTGTTTGTTGGTGGAATAGAGTGAAAGGTTGTTGAGAATTAGTACTTGTTATGAGCTAGTTTTTATTTAATTCGGAAAGGGGTTTGTCTATACATGTAGGTTTTATGGATAGAGTAAGTAGATTGGGTGAAGGAAGTGGAGGGGTGTGAGGCTTAGAGGGTGTTTGGGACTCCGTTTTGGAAGATATTTTTTAATTATTACGTTTGAAAAAGAGAAAATGATCAGAAAATAGTGTTTGACCAAACTTTCGAAAAAAGGGATTTTCTTAAAATACAAAACACAACTTAAAGTTCTGCAAACGCATAATTTATTTGAGATGCTTTCCAAACTCTCCCCTTAATTCGGGTTTGTAACTTCGTGAATGCTAAGAGTAAGCTGTTTCCATGCTTACTGAGTTGGGCCTCCGGTTTTTCAATAGAGTGTGTGAGTTGTCTCGTTCTGAATTGAGGGTTGTGACCACTACTAACATGTTTCTTTTACATTATACTTCCATCAACAATGCTAACATGACTAGTTATGTTTGCATTACCGTCGTGGAAAGTTTGTGCTTAATTCAACTTGCAAGGTGGTTTGGGGTGGAGTGTCTTAGATGGATTGATTTACTGTGTGATATGCATACTCTGTTTAATGTTGAGGTCTTATTTTACCTAAATGCTAGTGGCTGAAACTTATGCTTGCTCTAAGACTGAGGTTGCTGTCCAAACTTAATCAGAAATATATACGGATACTGTTCTTGAGGTAATATTTCAAAAAGAAAACTATATAACGAATGCTGTATTATTGACGGCCTAATATGTATGTACGGCGAAGTGATGTATATGCACCTTCATTCTGGGATTTGTCTTCATGAGTTCTATTGATTACCGTAATATGATGTACATGCATTAATGTGCTTAGAGACCAGAATTAAGGTCCTTTTTTTAAACACAAATGCAATGAATACGGTTCTTCTTAATGGTAAAGAGACAGTTAACCTCCACTGAATTCAGAAAATTTAATGGTAAAGAGATTAGTTGACAACACTGAATTCAAGAATTAATTTCTAATTATAGCAACCTGATACATAAAACCCTCGTAATTGATTCCAGTGGATCTGACTTATTTATTATTATTTAAAAAGATAAAAATGTGCAACTTTCTTCTCCACGTTGTGGATGTGTCCAATCATTGGATTGTCTCTGATTTCTGATTTACCTGCATGTATTCAAGGATCAAATCACCTAAGTTAGCTAATCAACATAATACATCAAATACATATCTGTATGTGATGGTTTTATAGTTTCCTGCATTCTCACCAATCATCTTGGAATTCTAAAGGGTCCATAACCTATGGGTTTAGCTTTTCTTTCGACCGCCACCACCAAAGTAGTAAGACCAAACCACCATGCTCAACAATAAAACTATACCACTGCCATCTTTATTCACTCCCCAAAAAATTGTGTTATACCCCCTTGATTGTTTTTCCATGTTAGTCGTGGCCGTGGACTCACAGTTTACGGTGGCTGTGGACAAGTCATTGATGAGAACAATCCATCGGTAAGCCATCTCCAAGGCAGAGATAATACGCGCAAGTGTCGTTGACGTATGTTTATTCATTCTCTCTATCGTCAACCTCTCTGCTTTGCAAATGAGACGGTGATGGTTGTCTGGCTCTTGTTCCTGCCACAGCTGACACTTCGGCCTCCGCAACTCCAGTATTCATAACCCTTATACATACAATGTAAAGCAGCTATCAACAGGAATAACACAACGGTTTTGAAGAGATGTGGGTAGGATGGGTTAATAATGTTATTCCTGAAGAGTCGAGTTATTTATATTGCTGTATGACGTTAAGTGGTGTGGTCTAAGAGTATATTTGTAAGTGGTACACACCCAAACCCCCCACGATAACACACCTAACTATACCCAACACCATTACCCATACTTGATGTATTCTACTATATGATATGTAATATATATATATATTGCTTCCATAGTATGGTGTATTAATATTCAATCACTGTACCATTTGATTCCAGCAACTTTCTTAAATGCCAATTCATTATTCTATAAAAGTAGTACTTCATTTGCTTAGAGACAAGAGGGCGTTTGGAAATGCAATTCCATGCACCCTTTTTAATTCGTTTGGAAAGTTGAGAATGATAGAGTAAAGCAGAGCTCGCTTTGAATTTATTTTTTTAAAGTGGTTGTTATATTCACCATTACCTAGATATTTCTGTCTTCAGAGCTCATATATATAACCCATTGGACTCGTGTACACATTTAAAGTGCTAGAGCTGGATTGTTTTTCTCAACCACATAGTGCCAATGAAAATTTTGCCTTCGTTATGATGATGGTGATTAAAGGAAACATTTCTTTACTTCTATACTTCATCTGTTCCTTCATATCTCAAGCCAAACATATGTTCGTTACTGGTTATTATTGATTTAAACTTAACGCAGGATCACAGTATAAGGTTCGTGCAATTAGTTTCACTTAAACAATTTTGATTAATGAAATCGTAGATGAATTTGAGAACGTTTCTTTTCATTAATATATCCAAAACCTACTTTTAATTTCACATGAACTTTCTCTTAGGCTATTGATCGTATATTAAAAGAATGAAAATCTGCAACGGTTTTACCACGTCTAAACGTGGTCTTGGATACAATCGTGCGTTGGCTGTGACGGTTGTTGTGGACAATTTACGGATAAACAACCATCGGTAAGTCATTTTCAAGGCAGAGACAGACACGCCGTGGTAGAGAAACTGACTAACCATGCATCGGGTGCGAGGGTCATAGCATGGTGACGTATGGTTAGTCATTCTCTCTACGTCTCTGCTTTGCGAATGAGATGGCGATGGTTGTCAGGCCCTTGTCCTTATCCACGTCAGCACCCACAGGACCTGCAACTGTTGTATTCATAACCTTACATAGACACTTTAGCTTTCGACTAGGAAAAAACACAATTGTTTTAGAGGGAGTAGGTGAGATGGGTGGTTAGCATCTAATTTTTTCTCATACATCTCAGTAATACTAGAGTGAGTTAATGTTCTAGTGTTACGTTGAGCCAAAAGAGTTAATGACGTGAGACCTAAGCTATTTCTAAGTGGACCTATATGTGCTTTATTTTAATATATGTTATGATTTGTAGATCATATGGGCAGATGGTGATTAAAATTTAATACTGTATTATTTGATTCGGATACTTTTCTAAATGCCAAATTTCGTGATTCCGTTCATACAAAGTTACCTCCAAGTGTATTGACAAAGTTGAGAATAATTGATAACACATGATTCAATGTCGTTAGCTGCTAACTATAGCAACCTGGATACCTAAAACAATGTAATGATCGGGATCCTAAACTGTAAGAAGCAGCTGGGGATACATAATTTAATTTATTTCATTCAATTATAGATTGAGATTCCAACAACCTTATAGAGTCAACATAATTGAGAGGTTGATGGGATATATTCAGCTTATGTCAATCAGGTTATGTGTGAATTTATCTTAATGTTTCTACCCGTTTGGCATCTGAAGACGGACTTCTAGAGGTTTCAGTTTGGGTTGATATTTGTGTAAGGAAAGCTCCTTTTATATCTAATTAAAATAGTGAGAAACCGTTACCCAAAAAAAGAAAAATACAGTCGAGATTTTGAACACTTCATTTTGACTGTTGTACCATTAGCAATTAGAAAAGTAATTAATGAGCGCATTACTACAATACTGAACCGTACATTGTGCAGATCTGAGCAGTCTCAAAAAATTTTAACTCAGTATATAGTGTTTCTGACATTGTGATGTTTTTGTGCAAGATCCATTCAATAAGGAGAGGTATATGTGATGAGAAGTTAAGCCCATCTTGGTGAAGGAAAAGGACAAAGTTGGTTTTCTCGAAATTGCCTAGTTGCTAGGCTCCTCAATTTTGTGAAGACTGCTTAGACTGCTGATTTGTGATGACCAGTAACATTTGTTGTTGATATTCTCCTTTAGATCTAGTAGTGAACTCTTCAAACTGGATGGTGATCATTCATGGGTTGTAAGAAACGGGAAAACATATTCCATTAGTCTAGTTTGTATGCAAATAAGTGAATGCCTTTTCCTCGCCACTCGACAGTATTGTAGTGTATGGTGCAGTGATGGTGGTTCATTTTCAGATGATGGAATGTTATATTTTGTTTATTTTAGTAAGTTTAGCTGGGTTAAATGTGTGCCATTTCCAAATATGATTACTGTGAATCAGTGCCTGCCTGCCTCAACCCATTATGACAAAGATTAATGTGGTTTATCCTGTATGAAGCCTGGGTTTGGTCTAGCCTGTAATGCTCTTGCAGGCCATCCCAGTTTTCCTTAAATGACCATCTGACACCCCATATTCCAATTTACACCCCTGTGGGTTGAGCCAAAAGTTTAATATAGACCCAATATTTGTCATAGACCCAATGAACCAATCATAGCCACTCATTTTTTCATTAAAAATAAAAAAACTCACTTTTCACCTCTTTTTTAAAAAATTAATTCTCTTCACAACACTGTTAATCGTTACGCAAAACAAAACATATCATCGCGACGAAAATTAAATTATCTTTCTATAGAGTGGCGACACTATGTACTTTCGACGAACTTTTTTTTATGATTTTATGAAGTCATATACGATTTTATGAAGTCATATACGATTTTATGAAGTCATATACGATTTTATGAAATCATATACGATTTTATGAAATCATATACGATTTTATGAAATCATATTGAATCGTTATTACGAATCTATATGATTGTCACACGAATCATATATGATTTTCGCAATTCGTGACTGAAACAAAATTGAAAAAAAGTTCGTTAGAATCACAAATCATATATGATTTCATGAAATCATATATGATTTCATGAAATCATATATGATTCGTTATACGAATCATATATGATTCGTTATACGAATCATATATGATTTTCGCAATTCGTGACTGAAAAAAAAAATCGAAAAAAAGTTCATCGAAAGTATATCGTGTCACCCGTCTACTGAAAGATAAAAAAAATACTCGTCGTGATGACGTATTTTTTGTCGTGTGACGATTTACCGTTTGTAAGATATTTTATTTTTAAAAAAGAGGTGGAAAGTGAGTTTTTTTATTTTTGATGAAAAAATGAGTGGCTAGAATTGGTTCATTGGATCTATGACAAATAATGGGTCTATGTTGATCTTAACTTGGGTGTGTGTGCTAGTGTAATGGAAAGTTGTGTAGGGTTAAGTTGTAGTTGACAGGTGGCAAAAATGGAGGTTTGCTAGTGTGATGAGAATTGATTTCACAAGAAACTATTTCTCTTTTTTTTTTCCATTTTAGATGGGCAAGGTATAGTAGCTCTAAACCAATTACTACCTCCGTCTCAAAATTATTGTCCAGTTTTGACTTTCTAAGTCTTTCTTTGTCAACTTTGATCTTAAATATTTTTGTTTGTGCTATTTAATATTTGATGCATAATATATGAATGGATTGAGTTTTAAATGTATTTTTAATTGGTATAATTTTCATCAAGTATTATATGACATAAACAAAAATATTTAAGGTCAAAGTTGACAAAGAAAGACTCACAAAGTCAAAACTGGACAATAATTTTGGGACGGAGGTATTTTGGTGTCACCTTAACATTGGTTTTTATCAAGGTTGTCAAACTCGCGAGTAAACTCGTAGGATCGTACGATCTTACGTGTTTACCAGCAAAAATCGTGTAGTATCGTGGTAGGATCGCATATGAGGTGAGATCGTAGAATCGAACGTAAACTCGTAGGATCGAGTGCCGATACGAGTTTACTAAGCTAATATCTATCTTATGTTTCTCGCTAGTTTTTAGCCCATTATTTTCTTAGGCCCATCAAATTAACAAAATAAAAATACTAACTGAACATTGACGGTTCATTTTCTATTTTCTAATCATACTAAACTTAAGTATCTACTGTCCCAAATCACAATTTCAAGATGAAAACTAGTGGTCTTCTTCTCATCTTCTCATAATCTAACTGGTATGATCGTACGATCCCGATTCGATCATACGATCTCGATCCTGCAAAGACAAAAACGATCCCAGGTGGGATCGCGAGTTTGACAGCTTTGGTTTTTATTATTAGAGCACATGGTATCGTAACCTGGTTGGGGGCGTTATGCCCGCATAGAAACGCGTTGCTCGACGTTATCATACTGGCCTTCTCAATTGGCCAACGGTGTTGGGCGGTGAGTTAAGCCACCAACGTCCGTTTCAACACATTAACCCCCCCCCCCCAACGGCTATAAACGAATACTTTTCAAATTCTTTTTTTAAATACCCTCCTTATATATATTATACCACCATTCAACCATTTTTCACAAAAAAACTCAAATCCTCTCTAAAAAAACTCATTCTTTCACAATGGATCCGAATCAAAGTGATGAAGAACGTAATAACTTTTTTGATGTTGATGACAAAACGACACTTACTTTATGATGCAAGCGCATGAGTATAACGAATGGTTACAACAACAAGAAGCTCAACCTCGATTGACCCGTAACGCGATCCACCGTGATCGTGCGGTTGCCAAAGAACGTTTGATGACCGACAATTTTGATGAATGATGACCTCAAATAACGTCACTTTGTTATATCATTTATCCCATCTATTTTGTCCACTTTTATATAATTATTGCATTATTTGGTACTTAATTGCTTTAAAGTTGATAAATGCAGTATTTCAGGAGTGTTTTGTGAAGATATGCTAAAAGGCGCATAATTTGGAGCTAAAAAGATGACATTTGAAGATTGCTGAATTTTCACCAATACGCCGTATCCAACTAAAGAGATACGGCGTATCAGCGCCAAGACTTCACTAGAAACAGCGTTTGACCAATTTCCTCATTCGGCGTATTCACTTCTTCTACATACGCTGTATCCATGAAGATAACTATTCGAAGATACAGTAAATCAAGTAAATTGGGAATGATATCAAAGATTTATTATGAACGTAGTGCGCACTCCAAGGAATCCAGCCCAATACGCCGTATCGACCTTGCTGGATACGACGTATCGACTTCTTGAGTCTTTCTTCAGTCACTATAAATAGATAGAATCTAAAAAACGACGTTGTCATTCTAGTGTGCAATATATCCTATTCTTTTACCATAACTCATTAAGACGAATTTTAGAAGAGAAGATCAGCCACCAAGGTCAAGCATTAATCACGAATCCATAGAAGACATCGTGTAATTTTTACTCTCTTAATCGTTCGATTTTAATTGTTTGATTACGCTTGTATAATTACAATGGTTGTGGGCTAATACCCTCGGGTATTAGCCATCTTAATGAAAGTTCAATGTTTGGTTTGTTTTAAAATTGATTTCTTAATTTATCGTTGATTTTTTAATTATGTTTATCACCTCATACTTGTTTATGTGTTTGAATATGCGACCTATCATTCAACTGGGTCTAGTGTTACGGACCAAGTAATCTAGATATCGGGATAGCTCTCCATATCTTGTTTCATAAATCTGGACCAATAGGATCATAAATAACGTTATGTCTTTGTCTTTTTATTATGAGCTTAGTTGGACCGGTAGGTGACCCGTTTATGTTTCAGCAATCATGCTTTTAATTAACTGATAAAGATTGGAATAGTGGACTACGAGTATATAAAACACCTTCAAACATTAAGTGGGTAAAGTCTCGTTGGGCTAGAGTTTTAACAGGATCACCACTTCTTTAATTCTCTAAAATAGATTATAATTAAACTAAAGGATGCTTTATGCGGATGCATTAATTGTGATAGGATTAATTATGTCTAGGTTTTGGGATGATGTCCCGCCTAAGTCTTAAGAATGGTATGCCGCTTCGAGATAAGTAAATCATTGCACTAAAACAAACAAGCCAGCATTGAACCGGATTTAATATGGCTAATACAGTTTTCTATCATTTGGCTTGTACCGCTTTTCTATCTTTTAATCTTCCTCTTTTGTGTTTATTGTGTATTGAATTGGTATTTGTTTCCGCCACCAGTCTCTCAGGCTGAAACCCCTATTTCATTAGACAACGTACATAGCATAGGTTTAACCAGTAAATAGACTAATTAAAATATTGATAGAATATCGGATTATATTTCCACTCTTAGTGTTCGACACCCTACTTACCGCGAACTCCATCTTGACCGGGTACAATGCTCGTTAAAGTGTTGTTTTAGGTTTTTCGGCTAAATATAAATGTAAAACTTGATAATCAAATAATTGACCCTACACGACAGCACATCAGGTTTTTAGTGCCGTTGCCGGGGAGTGAAATTATTAAACCTTATTCTTATCAGTATTTCTAACCATTAATTAATTAGTTTAGTGTAATCTAATCATTTAAATTCTGTTTGTATTTATTCGCTTTGTGTATTTAAATTGTTTGTTTTAATTCCCGTGTTTAATTGTTTTAAATAGTATTCTGTTCTGACTGGTCACCTGATACGTCGTATCCACCAGTTGGATACGACGTATCAAACCTTCTAATCAGGATAGCGTATTGAGTTCTACTGTCTAAACGACGTATCTGTTTCACGACAATACGGCGTATTCGGTAAGATCTATACAGCGTACTGGCATTCAACAGACCTATACGGTGTATTCAAGTTAATTGAATACGGCGTATTCGTTATCTGATACAGTAACAATAGTAAAACTCCATTTGTTTGATTTCACGCTTAATTCCTCTCATCGGGACATATCCTACTGATTCGTTGTCATTTGTTTTAGGTAGTGCATGACAAAAAGTTTGACGAAGGAACTACTCTCACCTTTTGAAAACCTAGAACAAAAATTTTGCTTAAAAAGGAGGCTCTTCGATATACCTAGTCTCATAGAGTCGAATTCACCTGAGTTTGATCACATTTTTTACATCAAAGAATAATCAGAAGAAGGGGAAAGAGAAACAATAAGCAGTATATGAGCAAAACCCGAGAAAATTACAAGTCATCCGTTACTAGGCCTACGATCAACCAAGATACCCCCTTTGAATTGAAGGGGCAATTTCTCAAAGAACTTCGTGGTTATACTTTTAGTAGATCGGAACACAAAGATGCAAACGAGCACATCGAAAAGGTTTTAGAGATTGTTGACTTATTTTACATCCCAAAAGTAACTCAAGATCAAATCATGCTTCGAGCCTTCCCCGTATCCCTTACTGGAGCTGCAAGTAGATGGCTAAGGAACCAGCCATCAGGATCAATTAAAACCTAGGAGGTCCTCAAAACTAAGTTTCTAAACAAATAATGTCCATCTGCACGCACCGCAAAGAAAATGGAGGAAATTAAGAACTTCCAGCAGGAACCCGATGAAAGCCTTTTCCGTACATGGGAAAGATTTAAAGAATTGATGATGAAGTGTCCTCAACATTATTTGACCGACATGCAGGAAGTTATCTTGTTTTACAACGGGCTCGATATTCCAACTCGACAGATCCTAGACTCAAAGGGTGCCATACCTTCCAAAACTGATGTTGATGCTAAAATAGCCATTCAAGAGATGGTTGAATACTCTCAGAAATGGCACAATAGAACATCTTCTAGGACCAGAAGTACTAAAACTTCTGACAGGCTTGCTGTTATCCAAGCCCAAATCAACAATCTTGGACGAGAAATAAAGAAAGTAAATGAGAAAGTATACGCTGTCCACAAAAGGAAGAAGGGAAAATTTTAGAAGAAGCCTACAAAAGATTGTCCATAATAGGGCAAGGATTCTACCAACGAAATAATGGAAATTCTTTGTATCCTGATCGGAGACCAAGCCTGGAAGAATCACTAACCAAATTCATGGCAGAATCAGCTAAAAGGCATGAAGAAAACTCGAACATAATCAAGGAGATCCGAGCTTCTACCAATGCAGCAATAAGAAACTAAGGAGCTTCGATTAAGACCTTAGAAATACAAATCGGACAGATGAGCAAAGTCTTGCAAGAGAGAGGGTTTGGAAGCCTGCCCAACTCTACGAAGATGAACCCTCGAGACCAAGTTAAATAGATCCCAACTGCTAAAGCTGATTTCTCTGAGATACGCCATATCGGGCATGAGCCATACGCCGTATCGGGCACACAGCACCAAAACTTATTTTCTGAAACAATCCCTTTTCCAAGATGACTGTAAAACTTCGGCTGTGATGATTGGAGAGAGACACGGGATGTGAAGATTTTGGATACTCATGATCACTCCTTTCCTCAAAAATAAAAAGACCCATGGAGCTTTACTTTACCTTGTTTTATTCATAATATATGTTTTGATAAAGCTCTTGAAGACCTTGGAGCAAGTGTGAGCGTTATGCCATTCTCTACCTACACCAACCTTGGTCTAGGAATTTTATCTCACACTAGGTTGGCCATCGAACTGGCTGACTGAACCATTAAACAACCAAGGAGTATTGCCGAAAATGTGCTAGTAAGGATAGGCAAATTTATTTTTCCTATAGACTTTATCATCTTGGACATACCCGAGGATAATGATTTCCCTTTAATCCTTGGACGACCATTCTTGTCAACTGCCCATTCCAAGATCGATGTATTCAAAAGGAAGATTACTTTTAGGGTCGGGGAAGAAAAACTTGTTTTTAAAAGTGTTGAATCCGCCACTAGCATAATCAAAAGGGTCTTTGTAATAAAAAATCTTGATTCGAAAACAAACTTTATCAGGGAGGTGATGAATCATTCGACCTAATTTATGGTGGCTACATAGAACTAAATGATTTGGATACACCTTTAGAAACTAAAACGGATCGAGATGATTTTGTACCAATTTTTGTTAAAACCGGCTCTTATAAGATGGAATTTTCTTGTGTAATCGGGTATAAGTATGTTATCGGTGACCTCCTCCCTTCCTTGCCCATTAACCTAATGTCTAAAAGTTTTTACTATTCCATATTTGGGGACAAGGATGAAGGGAAGAGTCATGCCGGGACTTTGATCGATGAACCTGTTTTTGTTGGAAGTTTTTCTATTATTCTAGTTGCTTTCGTGTAAAGTTTTGTATTTCCTGTATCAAAGTGAAAATTTTCAATCTCTGTAATGGTCGGAAAATTGCACAATGCAATGGGAAAAATTTGTAGCTCGTAAGTTTAGCTACTTTCGTGATTATGAATCATGTCCGAAGAAGAAGTGTTACAAGGAAAAAATTATCCGGATGAATTGTGATAGTGAAGACGGTGTGTTAATACAAATAATGTCTAAAAACATTATTTATGTTTTTCGACCTCTCAACGTTTTGATAATAACAAAATGTAAAAACATTTACGATAAAATTAAACGTTTACAAATTATTAATCGTAAAATTCTATTTCTAAGATTAGTAATCACTTAAGGTATGAACAAACAAATCATTAAGCATGATTAGTGATCAAGAAAATATTTTTCTCTTATACATTACATTTTTACAAATATTTTCACAAAATTAATTATACAAAATATTTTCTAATTAAAAGAAAAGTTTTATTAAAAACATAAAATTTGAAATTCAAATCCCCCCCCCCCAAAATGGAAGCTTCTACACCAGATACAACCTTCCCCACAAAAAGACAAAAAAGAGAGCGGAGTCTAGGTGGCGGCCCCCTTATAGGCCTGGCGGCCCCCTTATATATATGGGACCGCCAGGACCGCCACCAGTTACTGTTGACTTTTCCTGTCTATAAATACTGGTCCACCCCTTGCTGAAAATCATTCCTCTTTGCACGAAATTTTTTAGTCTCTTCTTTCTCTCTCTAAAGCTTCTTTCTCTTACTAAAACTCTTGATCACTAACATACTTAGATCTTGTTTCAAGTGATCTAATCTCTTCTTCTCATCTCTTTTCTCTCATTCAAGTGCAAGAGAAGAAACTCTCGTAATTCGTCAAGAAACGAGTCTCACCTTCTAGTCTCCTACTTCTTTCGAAGTGTTAATTAGTGATCTCTCCTCTTTTCTTCTAAGTACCAAACCTCTATTGTATTTATCTTGTGTATTTGTGTGATTCGGATATTGTGTAGATCCGATAGTGTAGATCTTGTGAGTGTGTATATCTTGTGAAGTGGTAGATTGGTTCTAGCTAAGATTAGGACTCGACATTTAGCTTAGTGTCAGAAAATAACGTAAGCGACGTGTAAACGGTTTTCTCCGCCTAAAGGGAGCTTGTTGACATAGTGAAATCTCGAGTCGGATACTCGGGGAGTGGAGTAGGGCGAAGAGGTGCTTCGTAGCCAAACCACTATAAAATCTCGGTGTCTTGGTTTGGTTGTTTCTTTCCTTATCTCTTTACATTATTATTGTTGTTATTTAGTTTTCGTTTAGATAGTTATTGCTTGTTCATATTGTGATTTGATTAAACATATAACTCGGATCTATACATTTTTGAAAGTAAACTTTTAAACCGTAAAACAAACGTGTAAACTATTCAACCCCCTTTCTATTTTCCATAGTTAACTTTACGTGGGATCCATGAATTCCATATATGATGTTCACCAACTCTGCTATTACTAAGAATAATGTTGTCGATATTCTTAGAAAGGGATCTAACACGAAACACACCAGAAACATCACCAGACCATGTCCATTTATCAATATCAGTTGGTCTCAACTGAATGTCCCCAATAAAGGTAGTGAGCGCGTCAATTTTGCATAAACTTCTACCCTTATGAGAGATACGCCACGACTAAGTACCACCTCAAACTCCATTAACCAAACCCCAACGATCACTAACCTTACAGTCTTTATCAGAGTCGAGAGCGAAGAGTCTTGGGAAAATTTCCATAAGGCGCTGTCCAGAACCGCACCATGGATCTTTCCAAAATAAAGTGTTCATTCCAAAACCAATTTTAATGACGAATGAAGCTTTGTAGGAGGGGATAGTCATTTCAATGTTCTTCTTCGCTTTAAGGATATCATACCAGAGCCCCCCAACACGTAACAAGTTCATAGGAGTAGAGAAGCCTCCATCCTACCATAAAACTCAAGAATAACATGATGCCAAAGAGCTATTTTATCAGTATAAAACCTCCATTTCCATTTAGCGAGAAGGCTAAGATTCTTAACCACAAGACTTCCAACACCTAACCCCCCACTTTTAATTTTGTCGAGAATCGTATCCCACTTTACCTAACTAATACCTCGATGAGAGTCTTTAAATCCACAAAAGAAACGTCTACGAATGGTTTCTAAAGCATCAATAACCAAAGATGGAGCTTTAAATAGGGAGAGATAGTATATGGGAAGACTTCCAAGGATGGCCTTGACGAGGGTAAGGCGACCATCAATAGAAAGGGTATTAGCTTTCCAAGAGGAGAGCTTCTCGCAAAAACGATTAATAACCACATCCCATCCATCAACAAATCTCATCTTTTTCCCAA
The DNA here is from genome assembly GCA_026074375.1 of Tanacetum coccineum. Lineage (NCBI taxonomy): Eukaryota > Viridiplantae > Streptophyta > Magnoliopsida > Asterales > Asteraceae > Tanacetum > Tanacetum coccineum. The sequence goes on from BQNB010071828.1 coordinate 32,490, forward strand.
CCGAGAGACCAAGATACATAAAAGGAATCGAGTCGAATGCACAACCAAGCGACGAGACTAAAGTGTTTACCTCACTGGTAGAAACTCCAACACCCACAATCCTACTTTTAGAAATGTTTACTTTGGGCCCCGAGGACAACTCAAA
>BQNB010071829.1:1329-32634 GCA_026074375.1 Tanacetum coccineum
GCATGCTTATATATGGGAATCCGATATCCTAGATCTTATTGATTAACGTTTATCTATTAGCATAATTAATAAACGGCTTTAGATTTACGTAAAGACCCTTTTAAACATTGAGGACAATGTTTAGTTCTAGTATGGAGGGTATCTTTTGATTTGATCCTCTTACTTGCATTTGCCTTGTCTTCACGTAACCCCGTTTTGCCATACCAAAAATATGTGATTTTATGCCAAAATTAAAAAAAATTCAAAAATAGAATAAGTGTTTTGACACGTAGTTTTGTCTTTTTGAGAATAAATTTTGACTTGATCGAGCATGTTGCTCTCTAGCTTGACCCTTAACTTATATAAAGCTTTTGCTAAGTCTTTTATACAAGAAGCTTTAAAACGCGAATTCTATCTTGAAAAAGCCAATAGTTTGCAAGTTTCCATGATAGACTTTAAATATGCAAAGCTTGTTTTATTAGACTAAGCATTCACGGATCTTTTTAGTAAAGATTTTAAATTTGCTAAGAACAAAAAATAATAGAGTTTTATATAAGTTAGATGCTAAACGTAGAGTAGTTGGATCTCTTTAGAGCTCATAAAGGTTAATTGTGGCTTTTTGCTCCCATTAGCTTAATAAACGTTATATAACTGTTGAATAAATAAAGTTTCTTTGGTTTTTGCGATTCTTAGTTTAAATCACTTCGTAGAGATTCCTTTTGGTGAAATTAAGGTACACATCGAGGTTTTGTCAGTGTTGTGGGGAAATAGGCTACCGATTCTTGACGGCTCGCTACCGTTGTCTAGGTAGTTAAAAGACCACAAGACTTGAAATTTGGCTATAATAATAATAATAATGTAATAAACCGAAGCCGAAATAAGACTTCTGGATCATGGTCGGTTCGCGCCCGATGTGACAGTCGTTTAAAGGGTGGAGGTAATAATAATAATAATAATAACTGTGGGCTGATAAAAGTTTACTGTCTCTGGTCGGTTCGCTGCCGATGTGGCAGTCTTCAAAAGAAGGCCCATAGTAAGAATAATAAATCCGAGACTGATAAAAGTTTGTTGCATCTGGTCGGTTCGCTCCCGATGTTGCAGCCTTCAAAAAGGTCGAGGATCTCCTGGGTGAAATAAGACTCCTGGACCATGGTCGGCTCGCATACCGATGTGGCAGTTGTTTAAAGGACCGGGGAAGTTTAATAATGTTGCTATAATAAAAATAATAATAATAAAGCCAAATTTCGACTCCGGGGTTATCTAAATAAAGCCTCCGTCTTTGGACTCGTAGTTGAGTTGTTTCGGATGAAATAAAAAGGATAACTCCTAAATCATGCGAAATTAGAACCTTAATGTGGACCTTATTCTCACTATATCGTCTCTTTAGGAAAGGATTTCAAACTATTTATGGTCTAAACCGGGTTTACTTTATATGAATAAGGCCATAATTTATTTGTCGCAAATAATAATAATAAAATCTTTAGAAGATTTAGGAATAAGGGAGCGAAAAGTAGCTTTGCGTACACAATTAGCATTTATGAGTAGTGATAACATCTTAACTTGTATATAACAATGATTTTGTTTTTAAGCTTGGTTTGGGGCGGGTGAAAAATCGAGGACGATGAATATATCCTTTTAGTGTATCTTGTTCCGTGATCCTTAAAGTTATTATATATAATAAAAAAGTGAGAAAAAAGAATAATGATAATAATAAGTGTTTGCATATATATATAAAAATGGTAAAATGGGGCGTTTTAAACTAGTGATTTCTTAATCCCCTTGGATGAACACTTAGCTACTTTTCGCGGTAATTAGTCTAGGGGGTGAAATTTTTAGTTTTCTATGTGTATATATGACATTGCGTGAGGACACGGCAATAGCTTAGTATGGAGGATTTTTGATATGTGTTTTATCACATATCAACTTTCCTTATTAAAATATACTTAAATGACAAAAAATACATGAAAACTGCATTGTATATGTGTATTTTGTGAATTATGTCTTGCAAGTAACGGATATGTCAAAATAGACAAAAACACAGCATAATTGGACAAAACCAAGCACGATATTGGAAGAGTGTGAGAAAAGCGAAGCCAAAGGCGTATACATCTTTAAATAAGCCAACCCGTACCCATTTAATAGGCCAAGTCAGCCCATTAAGATTTATACTATAAAACCTAAGCCGAAATCCTAAAATAATACCAATTCCAAAACCTTGGCCTTTTAAAATTACAAAGTCCAAATCCATTTACCATTATCCATTAATCCTGGCCCAAGTCAAAATCCAAGTCCAACCCGGGTCGAAGTCAATAGATAAAACATGTGGTCAATGTTACTGTGCTTCTATCCCCTTTCCCTCCCAAACTTCACCCTACAACAAATAACACAGGGTTAAATACATTGACCCACACGCTCCCTTTGCTTCTAGAAGAACACCTAACGTATCTGACACCACCAATGACACGCTGGCGATCCCAAGCACTATCATTGGCTAATGAGGCGTGGAAAGTAATCCAAGGGCTAAAATTAAAGGATTAAGAGTTGGTATGATCTAAGGGCTATAGATGGATGATGAGGACGCTCCTCAAGGGCCTAGAAGCTTCACTTCATCACTATAAATAGGATGCAATCACACAGTAGGAATCATCTAGAGTAGGAGTAGTGTAGTGTAGCTTATTTACCAGCTTATTGTAATTTTCTTTAATGTAATTTTGTTTTTAAAAAGCTTGTAATCTCTTTTAGTATTAATAAAATTCAGTTTCATTTAAATTCGTGTTAAATTCATATTTTAGTTTATGCAAATTTAGCCTAAATATGTTTAGAAGTAATCAAATAAGCTCAATAAGCTCTCCTTTACTCTTTAAGCTAACTCTAATTCAATTAAGCTTTTTAAAGCTTAAATGAATGAGCCTTTCACCTTAAATCACTTAAAAAGTCAGTTTAAGCTATTTTGGATGATAAGCCAGAAATTGATGGGTTTATGGGTTTTACCAGCTTGTTTTTAACAAGCTGGAGCTTGTAGATAAGCTCTTAAGAGCAAATAAGTCCTTGTTTAAGCAAAGGACAAGGTACGTTTACTTTTACTCTTTTCTTAAGCTTAAGTACTGTTTAGCTTATCAATCTGCTTATTTTAGCTTATTCATTGTTTAATTGTGCTTAATCTGTCTTATTATAGCTTAATGTGTTTAAGTCATAGCTTTGAAGAATTTGAATTTGAATTTCTAAAGTTTTTAGTTAAGACTGTTTGAATAAGCAATTAATACTACTATTAGTATTAGCTGATTTCTAGAGCTTATTAATTAGTAGATTGTGCTTATTTGTCTCTATTTAGCTTAGTTCTTCATCTGATTTCACTATTTGGAGCTTATCTTAATCTATTTTAGCTTAAAAATTGATTTCCAACTTTAAAGGGGTGTTTGGGTTAAGAGAATTTTGCATGTTCAATTTAAGTTCAAATCATTTAACTCTTTAATCTGTTTGCTTGAGCTTTAATTAGGTCTTAGAACTAGTTTTCATTAGCTCAGGTTAAGCTTTGCTAAGTTTTATAGGTTGTTTTCTTAAAAACTCAAGTATGCTAGACCTAAGGCTGTTATAACAGCTTATTAGTTAATTTTCTTAAAAATGAATATAAGGTGTGGTTGTTGTGCTCCATTTTAAGTTTCGAATACATCAATACACATCTGTTAAGAGTCTTAAGTCATTTGAGAATTTTAGGTAAAAAACAGTTAAGTTTTAATAGTTGTTAATTTTTTTTAAATGAAAGATTTTGCAGGTCTTTTAACGTAATTTCCTAGCTTAGTTTAGGTTAACTTTTGTTTCATTTAGCTTATTGAAGTCAATAGTTAATCTGTTTTAAGCTTTTAGATTGTCAAATTCATTTTTGAGTCTTAATTTTAAGATGCAAATAGTTGTTTCATTCTCAAAAATCTAAAAACAAGTAGTAGTCTGTCATTTGCATTTGTGTTTCCTAGCTTATTTTCTAAAACTTATTTGCTTAAATTCAACTTATTTTGGTTAAATGAGTCTAGGTCTAAATTTGTTTTTTTTTACTTTTTAGTATTTTTATAATTACCTATTAGCTCTTAAATTTTAGCTTAATGATTGTCAAAAGCCCTCTAAAGTCCTCTTTAAGTAATCTGTCTTAGTGCTTTTAGATGCTTATCAGCTTATTTAATTTGTTTAAATCCAGTCATTAGTGCTTATTAGGTCCTAGTCTTAATCTGTTTTTAACTTTTAGCTTATTCTCATTGCTTATTAGTCCTACATTTTAGCTTAAAGTTAGTAAAAAGTCCTTTAATATCTGTTTTTGAGTCTAACTGTCTAAGTGATTTTTGTAGTTTTTTGCTTATTTTGTTTGCTAATTTTTCATCCCTAGTGCTTATTAGGTATATGATTTAATCTGTTTTTAGCTTATTAAGTTTTCTTTTAGCTTATTGAGTCCAAAAGCTCAAACTGTTTTAATAAGTCTTCAAGTATAAATAAGGCAAATCTGTCACTTTTACTCGGGCTTATTCTAGCTTATTTTTAAGTTTTGGTTTTAAGTCTTTTATTTAAGTTGCTTATTGTTAGGAATTATGTATACAAGACTTAATTATGTTTGTTATATAATTAGTTCTGCCAGTACACTTGTTAGTACTGGTAGAAGAGTTAGCATAGTTAGTACTCGTAGTTCATTATAAGTTAGTACTGGTTATGTAATAGTTAAGTCTGCTTATGCAGAAGTTAGTTAGAGTTAGAGATATGCATGAGATATCTTAGGAAATGATATGCATGATCTCTATACGTGTTTTGTAAAGCCCATTAGGGTTTCCTTGGTGTATAAAAGGAACCCTAGTCATAGATAGATCAACATAGATCAATAGAGATCATCTTAGCAATTATAGTATTTGTAATCTGTAACCTAGTCAGATTCAAGTTATAATACAAAGTTTTCTTGTGTTTACTTAATACTGTTCTTCTTAACATTGTTAATTAGTTTCCGCATAATCAATAGTGTTCAATCAGTATTTCACTATTGTTGCTTTAGATTTTCTAAGTAAGTAACAAACCATTTACAAGTAAAGGATTCAGGATCTATTCAGTAAAGGATCCAACCAAGTGGTATCAGATGCTTGTGTGGAAACTTGAATAAGAAGGAACCTTATTGTTTGAAAAGGATCTAACACTCAAACCAGTAAGATGGGCAGAAACAAGACAATCCTCACCAACTATCACAGCAATGGAAAAATCCCTATCATCAAGAAGGGAGAATATGATATTTGGAGCATGAGAATGCGTCAATATATTTGTCACACAGATCACAACTTATGGGACATAATTGTCAATGGAGATCTCCAAGAAGAACCTGCACCAACAGGAGATCAATCTGGTCCTTCTGCTCCTCCTGTTCCTAAAACTGCAAAACAACTGGCTGCCAAAAGGAATCAGGAAGAGTTAAGAGCATCTTGCTTTTAGCAAACTAGCTGACTGTATCATCCCTTAAGTTTCATAATGTTCCAGATGCTAAATCTCTCTAGGAGGCAATCAAATCAAGGTTTGGAGGAAATGAAGAATCCAAAAAGATGCAGAAGAATGTTCTAAAACATCTGTTTGAAAACTTTACTACTGCACCAAATGAAAGTCTGGATAAGGCTTATGATAGGTTCAAAAGCTCATAAGTCAATTAGAGGTGTATGCTGCTCCAATATCAAAGGAAGATATCAATAAAAAATTTCTAAGAAGTCTTCCTCCTTCATGGAGTCAAATTGCTTTAATCATGAGAAATAAACCAGACATAGACCAGACTGATATTGATAATCTCTATAACAACCTTATGGTCTATTGATAAGTGTAAAAATACACATATCCGTTTATACCTAAAATAACCCAATTAAACCCAAAACAGACTAAAAATGGCAAAAATATACTTGTATTTGTGTTTTGATGGTGTGCAGGTATGGAATAAATCAAAAATCACAAGGTAAACTGCCAAAACGGACAAAAACACCCGACACGAGGAACGGAAGAGCACAAGAGAAGCCAAAGATTCAAAGCCAAAGCCAGAAAAAGTCAACTCTCAGTCAACTTCATTTAACTATGGGTCAATAAAGTCAACTCACTAGAGGACAAATCCCAAATGTTTCATTTCAGTCCCTCTAAGTTTCAAATGGTACACAAATAGTCCTTATACCTAAATGGGCCCTTAAATCCTAAAAATCATACCCGGATATCAAGCCATAACCAAAAGCCCATTACCCTTAGCCCAATTCCCTTTTATAAAACCACAAGGGCCATTCATGCCATTTTCCAAAGTCCTTTTTACACTACACTTTTATAAACCAAATACAAGGACCAATTTTGCCAATAGCCCAAAGTTCAAACGAATTTTACCCCGTTTTAGTATAAAAGAGCGCCAAAGGGTGTTACTATTCATTGTCTCCCCAAAATCACCCCTCAGTCAAAATCATAGGGCTTTCTACAATTAAGGGTCAATTAAGACAATTCAAGGGCTCACAAACATGATAGCAGGGTTAGAATTATCTAATCAAGCACTCTAAGTGGCTCACTTAAGCAAGGGTGCTACGTGGCTATGAAGAAAGCACAAGGAGTAACGGGTTTTTATTCTATTATCACTCACACAACTAGCACAAGCTGTCACATCAAAAGAATGACAACTTGGCAATCCGTGTGAGATTGAATCTCATCCAACGGCTCAAGATGACTCTCAAATGATTGATGGAATGATTGGCTGAGATTAGAAGGAGCTTGGTATGCAAGGGAAGACTAGAAGCTTCAACTTGGGCCTATAAATACCCTCACTATCACACACACAACCAGTAGTTTTTTTAGTAGCTTAGTAGATTTTAGCTTAAATTAGCTTATTTCCTTTAAAATTCAGTTGTAATTTTCTTTTGATAATGTAATCAAGTTTTATTTTAATGAAAATCTAGTTTTGCTCTTAAATAATCTGTCATAAGTACTTTTATTTTTCACTCATAAGTTTTCAATTCTTCTCAAATGCTAAGCTATTGATTTAATAAGCTCATATAAGCTCTTACTAGTCTCTAAGCTAGTAATTGAGTTTAATTCTACCTTAATCATACTTATACCTAATAAATCAATTAATTACCTTGAACTTATTGGATTTTAAGCTTATGGATGGAGAGCTAAAAAGGGAAGAGCTCTCAAGGACCTTTACTGGCTTATTTTAAATAAGCCAGAGCTGTTGATTAAGCTCAATTGAGCCTTAGCTTCTGTTTAGCTGAAGCTGAAGGTTAGTTTTCATTTAACTTCTTTTTGTCATTCAATTCCTAGTTAAATAAGTGCTTATTAGTGTAAACTGCTTATTTGCTTAATCTATTTGCTTATTAGTGCTTATTTACCTTATTTTTAGCTTATTAAGTGTGTTTGTTTATCTGTTTTTAGCTTAAGTGTTTTAGACTTTAGTATTTCATAACTTGTCCATAAAAACCATAAAAACCAAAAATATAGTAAGCATAGTAATAGATCTTTGATTTCCAGTTAATCCAGTTGTTAGATCATGTTAGTTAAGTTTGTTTTAAGCTAAATACTATCTGGTATCAAAGGTTTTTAAGCTAGAATTCATTTTCAAGCTCTTTCACTTCTGTCAAAAAAGTTAAGGGGTGTTTGGGTTAGTGTTAATTGACAATCAAAAGTCAAAGGAACTTAGTAATTGCTCTTTGGTTAGTTGAATCAGCACATTTGATTAAGTTTTGGATAAATTTGCCATGCAAGTTTGAGCTTATGACAAGTTTGTGGCTTATTGAATCTGTCTCAACACCAGGGGATTTGTACCTTTGATTTCATTTGTGAAATTTTGAACCAAGCCATACAAGGCTTGGTTATTACTTGTTTTGTGTATTTTGCACACTCAATAAGAGTGTTAAGTGCATGTTTAACCTCATTAGGTGCCTGATTGGTTGGATTCACACCGTAAATATATATAATATATAATAAAATATAAAATATATATCTAAGTGTAAAAACCAACAAGGTCAATAAAACCGAGAAGTAGTATAGAGCTTTCCCGGGTCGTTTATCCCCAACGAGGCTGGAATGGTAAATCGATACGATCGAAGATTTGAGTTTGAAGGAAGGAATTGGTTTGGGAAGTTGAAAAAGTCAAATTAGATTATACGGACTAAATCGTTTAAGAAAAACCTAAAAATTAAGAAATTAACTTGAAACGAGGGGGCCCGAATCCCAAACAAAAGGGGGAAACCTAAAATCTTAAAATAACCTACGAAGAAATTTTTTGCTTCTAAACTACTCTAGGGATCAAAAAAAGAAGAATGAAATGACTGACGAAAACGGAGTTCGTTTTGACAAAAACGAGTCAAAACAAAATCCCGTACCCGGACCCGTTCTTTAAAAAAAGAAAAGTTATAAAAATGACCCTACGAAAATTTTTATATTTTTCCTACAAACTAGATGATAAAAGAAAATTTTCTAAAAAAGCTAGATTTAAAAAGAAAATTATTGCAAAAAGAATTTTAATTTTTCAACTATTTTTCTATTTTTTATGATTTTTTAAAGAAAAAGAAATTACTTAAAATCTATTTAAATTCCTAGAAAATACAAATTAATCTGGAAAAATAAGGAAAAATGGTTTTTAACAACTACAAAGGTGCAGAAATTAAATGGAACAAAAATCCCTAATTTTTATAAACTAATTGAGTCCTAATTTTGTCAATTAAAAACCTAAACCTAATTTTATCAATTAAAACTAAACCCTAATTTTTATTAAACTAAAATCAAAAATATTAAAACTATTTTACTAAACTAAAAAGACAGGGTAGGAAGTGTAAAGAAAGAAAGTAAAGGGTAGGCGGGCAAACTAACTAGAATTTACACTTATATGAAAACGGGTAACCTTGAACTATGAAATATATACAAAACAGACCCTACGATATGGCTTATTTTTGGCTTATTAAAAAGTGAAAATAAGCAAAAACTTAAAACATGAAAGTTGTAAAGGAACTTATTCTAAACAACTTTAATAAAAGCACTAAGTCATTTTATCCACTAGATAAGCTAGAAAATAAGCATTTGAAAATCTGTTACAGAAACTAAGGGTTTTCTAGCTTTTTCACACTTTAGCTTTTTTCTAGCTTACTTTTAACTGAAAATGAAATCCAAAAGAAGATAAATGGAGATCAAGATGTGTACTAAGGATATCTAGACAGAAATTAACTAAGTGTTAAAAAGAATAACAAGAAATATGAAATTAAAAAGTGCAAGTTTCAGCTTAAACTGAGATTAAGCTTTTTCTCATAAGCTATAAAGCTTAAAACTTATCCTTAGAAGCTAAATTTTTGGAAATAAGCTATGCTAAGGTTATTAAACTAACCTAGATAAAAGATTTCTAAAAATTTCAACTAGAAATTAGAAACCAATAAGAAAATAAGCTAAACTCTAATAAACTGCTACACTACTTTTTGCAGGAAAAATAAGCTAGACTTAAAAGCTTAAAATGAAATCTAAATGATGATTCATATTTAGCCAATAGAGTTCTAACAAAGTACTTAATCCTAACTTCTAATTCCTAAATATAAAGACTAAAAAGTGGCTAAATAAATGATAAGCAACAGCAGTTTTAACTGCTGTTTGCTGATGCAATTGGCCTAAGATAAAGTGCAGGTCAAATCTCTTCACCTAAAACTCATATACTCACTCACTAAATGTAACTAAGTCTATATTGACAAAACTTGAACAATAGAAAGCTGTAAAACACTAAATCCTAAATTCACTTGCACAATAAAACTGTCCTGGTGCAAGTAAGGAGTTCTTAAGCTCTAAACTTTTGAATTCTTCTAACTAATTTTCAAAACCTGTCTACAACTTGTTAACTTGACTAAACTCAACTTTGTAAAGTAATTTGACAGGATTGTTTTGACTTTAAAAGTCAAACACACCTAAAACCAAACACTCCTTAAAATAAACTGTCCAAACCATTTTTTATCTAAATTCTATTTTAAAGCTAAAACTTTCAAAACCTTATATCTACTCTCACTTATACTGGACTAATTAAGCTATTTAAGCTATTAAACCTTCAGCTTATTAACAAATATAAGCTAGTTTCTCTCCTAGCTTATCCTGCACTTATATGACAGAATCTACTACTTAAGATATCAATTAACTAAAACTATAACTACTCAATGCATTTGAATTACTAAACTAGCTAAACAAGTCTAAACAAAATTTAGCACTAAGAAAGACAAAGAGATAAGCTAATTGTATAAGCTAATTTTATGCTAAAATTGAAATACACAAAATAAAACCTGGAATTGAAGAATCTTCACACTTAAGCTATCCAAGAGTAGAAGCTTAAATGTTCCTAATGGCTTCCAAAGCCTCTAAACCTCAATAAGCTCAATAAGCTGAATTTGAGCTTATTGTTCCTTATTACTTCTAAGCTTGATCAATTTGAAGCCAAATGAACACTTTTGAACTAAAATGAGCTGAAAACAGTATTCTAAAGTATTTTTATAAAGTTTGAACAACTTTAGCATTTTAGAAAATATAATAAGCTACAAAGAGCTTATTACAAGCTTATTTCTAATCAACAGCTTAAAACATGAGAATTTGAGAACAGATCACTATTGAACTGATTTATTGCTTTAAAGTCAAAGAGTACAAGAGAAAATAGCATGAATTACAACTGAAATAAAGGATTCAAAGAGCTTAATTCGAAAAACTTAATGAACAGTACTAGAAAAATTTAAAAGGAATTTAAACTAACTAAAAATTAACTCTCCTCTAAGCTTCTGTCTTCTCTTTCTTTTATAGGCTGAGGCTTGTGTTTGTTGTGTTAGTTTAGTGAGAGCAAAACCAAAAAACGAATTTTTGACCGTAGATCAAGCCTTGGGGATTTGTGGGATTGTTAATTGGGATTAGGGTTTAAGTGGAGGAGGGGGGATAAGTTTGTTCATGGGGTTGTAGGGTTGTAGGGTAAAAGAAGGGTTGTTAACCCGTGAGTGGGTTTTTGTGTTTTAAAAATGGCGGGAAAAAAGGTTGGGGGTGACAGAGTTATAGTTTCGGGGTTTGGCAAACATGGTCCTTGATGGTGTATGTGTGGATTGCACCCATGGTCCTTGGTGTTTACAACTTTTGGGGACTTGGCAAGAATAGTCCCCAAAAGTTATATAACTCTTTGCGGGATTCGTCCTTGGGGGGTACAAGTATGGGGTGTTGGCAGAACTGCCCCCCCATTTGTTTCTTTGAGTGAATTGCAAAATCGGCCCTTGTCTTCTTTTTTCTCTTTTCTCTTATAAGTATAAGTTTAAGGGTTTGGCAATTTCAACCCTTAAACTTATATTTCTTGATTTGTTGATTTTTGGCTTCGGGTTTGACTTGGGTTGACTTTGACTTTGACCAGTTGACTTTTCTGTTGACTTTTTGACTTGATTGACTTTCCGGCTTCGATTTGGCTTTGTCTTTCACAGTCTTTTCCATTCCGAGTCCGGTTTTGTCGTCTTGGCTTTGTTTTTCGTCCTTTTCTTCGTTATCCGTTCCTGCACAACACAATTAGCAAAACAAGCATATATTTGGCATTTTAAGTCCGTTTTTGGTTATTTTAGCTCGTTTTTAAAGGTAAAAGGTATGTGTAATTAAGCACATACCAAAATCCCCCATACTAAGGTATTGCCGTGTCCTCACGCAATGCTATGAAGTAAGCATTAACGAAAACTAAGAATCTTAATCTCCCTCGACTACTAACTTTGAAAAGTAGCAAAGTGTTTGTCAAGGGAAATTAAAGAATCAAAAGCTTCGACAAGTCCCGTTTTTCCCCATTTTATTTTTTATTTTTTTATTTGTACACTAACTATCCCTAATATTTTTGGATTTTTCTTTTTCCTTTCTCGACTTACTGTTTGACTTCCTTTATTCTTTGCAATATATACGACAACTCAATGACAATGCTGTCTATCACCACCTCTCCAATTACACTGCGATTTAACAGAAAACAACTACAACTTTGTCCTTTTATCTTCAACTTATTGCTATAAATAGACACATATATGAGTACTCTTACCACAAATATTTTTTTATACACAACAAGTTATTAATTTAAATCTTTTCATTTTCGACCATGTCTAGTAACCTAAAAAGCGTTAGGTTAACTGTCCTTAAGAAACTACAAGAACACTTGTATGAAGAATCTATATTTGGTGAGGAACAAATGTTAGCCTTGACGCATCGCATTTGTTGATAGGTTTATCAGATCGTAGGTAAAATAAACAATCTTAATTGTAATTGCAAACGATCACCAATTATCGATTAGAAGGTAAGTACCTACTAGGATGCATGACTGGGGCCGACATGAAAAAAGTGTGGTAAAAATTGAAAGTGCGTCGGGGCAGGATGTAAGTTGCTTCAGGATCGTGGAAGAAAAAAAACGACAGTATGATGACGAACATCAGAAACATGTAAATAGCATTATTTGCTTAACATCATTATTTGCTAACCAAGTATGTCGTTATGTGTTGTTGATTTTTTTAAGTCTTTTCCATATCATCTAAATAGTTGGCCAGTAACTCTGTCTAGAGGAAATAGAGAATAACTCATGTTAAATGCTTTTAATGACGAACTTTTTAATGACTACCGTTAACTTTTATGCTTTCAATTCCAACTTTTATAATTGCAAAAATTATAAAAATACAATTTTTCCTATTTTTTTTAAGAAATTGACCAACTGACACACTTTGCACCATCATATCTTAGGCATATTAAAACTAATTTTAAAAAAATTTAATTCACTAAGTAGAGCTCATCAAATACTACACTGATTAGCAAATAAACAATTTTAAATATTACATATGAGTAACCAAATACGTACGCAAAAATGTCCATGATCAAAATTTTCAATAAACACAACATCATATACCATAAACCCTAAAACACTACCTAAATCTATATACAATTATTTTTTAACAAAATTGCAAAAAAAAATTGAGAATTGTGAATCGCCATGATGGTTGCGCGATCTACAAAAAAAAATTAGGGCTCGTTTTTTTAATTTACAAAATTTTAAAAAAAATGTGAATCGCCATGATGGTTGCGCGATCTACAAAAAAAAATTAGGGCTCGTTTTTTTAATTTACAAAATTTTAAAAAAAATGTGAATCGCCATGATGGTTGCGCGATCTACAAAAAAAAATAGGGCTCGTTTTTTTAATTTACAAAATTTAAAAAAAAATACAAAATATGTGGACCGCTTGCCCCCAAGCGCGATCTACTTTTTTTTTTTAATTTTCTCGCGAACCAATAAAAACTCGACACGTGTCCAATTGTAGATCGCGCCCCACCATGCGCGATCTAGAAGGTCATTTTGAAAAAAAAAATTGTCAGGGTTATTTTGGAACAACACATTAGATTACTGCAAAAAAAAATTCGCATCATTTTATTAAAGTGAAATTAGGTGAGACCCACAGACAGATGAGTTTTATATAAAAAAATTGCAAAAGTAATATTTTAAGTGAAGTGGAACCCATAAATTGTCGACGTGGCAGGTTATCAACCGGTAGCCTCATGGAAGTAACGCGAGTGTAGCTTTTTAAAGTAACACATAAAAATAAACCCGTATACATGAGTAACCTCTTTGTAACAAAAAAACTTTAGTAACTTAGGTGAACATTTTGACAAACTTTAGTAACATAGAGTTAAGATCAACATAGACCCATAATTTGTCATAGATCCAATGAATCAATCTCAACCATCTATTTTTTCATCAAAAATAAAAAAACTCACTTTCCACCTCTTTTTTAAAAATAAAATATCTTACAAACGGTAAATCGTCACACGACAAAAAATATACACCATCTCGTCGTGTATTTTTTGATCTTGCGCAGTAGACGGTGACTAGGATATATACTGGCAAGGAACTTATTTTTGATTTGTGGTTTCAGGTAACGTATTGACGAAAGCTTATATGATTCGTTTTATATCGAATCATTTTTGATTCGTATAACGGTTTCATTTATGTTTACACTAAATATCAATAATATGATTTCATAAAAGCATATATGTTGTGTGATTCGACCGACTTTTTTTCAATTTTTTTTCAGTCACGAATTGCGAAAATCATATATGATTCGTATGACGAATCATATATGATTTAATAAAATCATGATTTCATAAAATCGTATATGACTTCATAAAATCATAAAAAAAAGTTCGTTCGAAAGCTACATAGTCATCGCTGTCTCTTATTGAAGATATTTTAATTCTCGTCGCGCGGATGGTATTGTTTTGTTTTGCGTAACGATTAACAGTGTTTTTTTTTGTGTTTTTGTGAGATATTTAATTTTAAAAAAAAATGGAAAGTGGTTTTTTTTATTTTTGATGAAAAAATGAGCGGCTATGATTGGTTCATTGGGTCTATGACAAAAATTTGGTCTATATTGAACTTTTGGCTAGTAACATATTTGTGTATTAACCATTTGGTTTTCTTGCACCCGAGGCAGTGGAGCTCCTCAACAGAGTCCAACGTGTCATGCATAGTAATGTTTATGAACATTTTTTATCCACTATAAATATTCATTTTACAAATTAATTAGGTTTTGATCATTCATAAATGAGCTAACCGACGCACTTATTAGTGCGTTTGCTATTCAATCAATACCTACTCTATTTATTCCTGTTTTGTCTTATAAATAATTGTTATGTTACAGTGCTTTGAGGACTGTCAACACAGTGACGCACTACGATAAGGGGTCCTGAAATGATGTCAACATGTTAATCCTAATAAATTGTCTTAAAAATACTTGTACTAGAAACATCACTTTTCAAAAGATGTAAAAAATAAACAAGATTTATAACTTGTCTGTGTATGGTACCCCGCGGCTGTCTATTAGAGGCTCTATGCAAAACTCACAAACAATAAAAATAATAATAATTGAACAATGAAAGAAAAAGTTAAAAGATTTTCAAAAACTAACAATGACACCATGAATTATAACATTATTGTCACTTGACACTATAAGTAAAGGAGGGATAAAGGAGAGATGTTATATTAGAAGTCATCCTTTTTTTGGATACTGTGGGTTTGCCAATTTTTAAAGTCAAATGATTATTTAATATATACTTTATATATTAAAAGGGCTAGTTTTGTAATTATTTTAAATCCAAGGGTATATTTTGCCAATTTGATATTCTTGAAAATATAAAATAATATATTTTTATATAAATTATAAAAATATAGATAAACATTATCAAACCCGATTTTATTAAACCTCAACGCATTTATCGTTACTTATTAGCGATCGACGTATTACAAATTAAAATACGTTTTTATATTAAACATAATTTATCATCGACTAGTGTAACACCCCCATTTTTACATATAGCAGCGGAAGATAATCTGGGGTATTACTTCATAGATACAACAATCATAATCATAGAAAACAACTTTAAAAGAGACGTTGTTGGAAAAATTTAGTTATCATTCATTATAATCAGAGTTTTTACAAAATGCAGGTCCCAAAATCTAGTTACATACAATGTGAATGATAACAAGTTTTAGCCATCTTCCAGTCCATGCCACTCCGTGCCGTATATTGCTCAATAACCTAAGATAAACATGCTAAAAAGTCAACACAAAGGTTGAGTGAAATTCATAGGTTTGATAAATAGTTTGAATACAAGTCATAGTTTAATAATTGTTTAAACACAATTATTATGTAACATGATATTGTTATTATACACCCGTTATTAGTAATAATTGCAACGAATACAATTATCATAGTAAAAGTGTATTACTGCGTTATTGTCTTGTTTAGTCTGTTTGGTCTGATTGGTCATGTTCCATGTCTGGTCTAAGCTCATGGCACACAAACTGACTAGTGTATATATATACCTAAAATGATATGATATATATATATAGAGATAGGAGATAATGGCCTCGGTGTAGGTAATAGCCATTTAACCTAATGAAATTCAAATATTTGTGTGTTTGAGTTTACCTATCCGGCTTAACACAAACTGGTATCGTCAAATCACCAGTTAGATCTATCCACATATTTGCGTCAACACGAAGTGACTTAATGAATGGTCTTATGATAATGAAGGATTTTTGGCATAAAGAGAAACTTTGACTAATTTGTGATAATGTATATCAGATTAGCATATAACTGTAAGGACAATTGTATTCATTGGTTTAAGCTTGTATAAGTCTTTGGAAAGTAATCACTTTGTTATATAAGCATAACACGAGTATGTAAAAGTGTTTGTAATTAAGCTGTTTCCCTCGCGGGTTTATAAAAACATGTAAATATGTAAAGGCGAATGGTTATGAATTTACTCTAGATAGTTGATGTTGTAATTATTCTGATAATGAAAGTGACGATCTTATTATATAATATATCAAATCTTAACCGGGAGATGTTGATCATAGTAATATAAATAGTAAACAGCCACGATCACAAACTGAGTTTTAGACTATATCAAAGTTTAGGAAATTATTGTTACTTTAGAATCTCTTGGTTAAAGGAGTTATGAGTTTGATTGAAAGTTGTTGGATATTATTGTATCAGTTCAGGTCCATCTTAATTCAGAAGGTCATTCAGGTAAACGGTTTTGAGGAGTAGGGCACTTTAAATCGTATTAAAACCGCCAACAACTCAGATCAGACAAGTATACAAGATGAAACTACTCTTAATATGAAATTCTCTAGTATTGTGATATGATATATACGGTATTTTTTTATATGCGTTCTTTTATATATCATTATTATGGAAAAGTTTAGCAACTCGAGAAGCGGTTAATTAAAAGTTATGTTGGTAAGGTTTTAAAATGTTGATATTACACTTTTTCTTAATGTTAAAGTGTTTCAGACATTGGGTGTTTGGATATAATTGCAATTTGGACCTTGGAAAGTGTTTTGCACATTTTAAACTTTTGGTCCTTCAACGCTTTTGAAAGATTCTATAAACAAGTAAAACTTGGACTTTGAAGAAGAAGTGAACATAATATAGTTCCATCCTTTTTGCTTATATTTGACGAAATAAATGAACATATTCTGCCTTTAGTTATAAGTTTTCAGGATAGTTACGATATATTCCCTTGCATGGATTATTTAATTTACAAAACATGTCCTAAATAGCTATGCAAGCTTTTATCTTTAAAATTTCAATATTACGTCATTTACTTAAGTTTAAAAATAAAGTAAAATATGATAGTTTTAACATTAACAGCAAGTTTAATTTAATGATTGTTAGCTCAGGAAGTAAAATGGACGTCAAATTAGTGTTTCAAAACGTAAACGCGTGGGTTCTTGAAGATTCCAAGACTTTCTTTAAATTAATCAATTAAGTGGTAAATTTTTAATTAGTTCAAGCTCAATGCTTAGGATTGAATTATAACCATATCATAATCCCATTATAACCTTTTAGTTATTTAACGAAAACACGC
This sequence comes from Tanacetum coccineum, assembly GCA_026074375.1. Lineage (NCBI taxonomy): Eukaryota > Viridiplantae > Streptophyta > Magnoliopsida > Asterales > Asteraceae > Tanacetum > Tanacetum coccineum. Next base: position 18,718 of record BQNB010071829.1, read on the forward strand.
GCTAATTAGGGTTTCGGGTGTTTGGTTTTAGGATCCAAATGAAAATGAGCATGAAAAGAGTTATTGAAAAAATCTTTAACAATAGTGGTATTGAGGATATATCGAACAATTATAAGGGTTGTAGGAGCAGAAGTAGAACATTTCAAAACCTGGGTTTGAGCTTCAATGATCAAAAATGGTGGAAATTCGGGTCTCTAGAATCGGGACGTTTCTGCATTCGTCACATCGGGCGCTAGAGTAACGACTCCCGGGCTTCTGTTTCTTGGTTTATTGACCTTCCTTTTGTAATCTGTGCACTTTATTAAGGATCTCTTTTAGAGATTCTATTGAGCAAGGATGTTGCTTATATGTATGGGCTTATAGAGGCACGGAAGTGCGGGGATGAAGAAAAATGAGACTAATAAAGAGAATCTTTTTTATTTAACCTTTGATGTGCATAGATGACTAAGGAAGCTTTAGTTCTATTCTTGGACGTGTGGAGCAGCTAGGGGGTGATGTGTTGAAGCTACATGATGAGTCTTGAGGTCTAGAGGTGGTAGGATTGCAAGGTGGAAGGTTTTTAGGGGTGTTTGGGTGTTCGCGGTTGATTGGAGCAAAAATAGAGGCCATGTGCCTATAATTTTGACCAAGAGAAGGTTCAAGCAGGTGGGTGAGCTGCTACAAGGTGTCTAGAAGTGGTTCACATTGGTCTATTTGAAACTTGTAGCAATCTAGAGGGGTTAAAATTGGTCATAGATGCAAACAGGTCTATTTGGCGTTGACGGGTTCTTTCAAAGGTTTTAAATACAAAGGTAACATTGTGTTAATAATATGATTAAGGAATGATGAAATAGGTTGTTGAGGTCTGGATTTATTAGTATTTAGCAAAGATTAGTAATTGGTTTGGGTTTTTTTTAAATCGGGTTTTAAAATAAAGAAATGGGAGGTTACGGGTTCTCTATGGTCTCATTTAGGGTTTTCTTGACTTCTTCGGCTTATTTTTGCCATACTTTTATTGGATGGGATGGAATACAATCCTAGGGCTTATTTAATTATTATCATTGTATTTTGTCATTGGTTTAAGTTATAATGGGTTGAAATTGAGAAAACGGCGTTTCAAAGTTTCAATTTAGGGCTATTTGGGTTTTCTGGATTCGATTTGGTTTTCTAGGCTTTGATTTCTTGCAACATTGCCATGTTTTAATGATAGGTATTGATTTGTAAAACTCATTTTCTGAGTTTATATTGGCCCTTGGTTGGTTATTTGGAGATTAGAAAATGGGTTGAAATTGAGAAAACGGGTCAAAGTTACAATTAGGGCATAATTAGGGTTTCTAGAATATGTTTTAGGTACAAGTGAAGTAAAATGATGAAGTAATGATGAATAATGATTGAATAGGATTGATATGATTTTAAAATAAGTTATTTAAACTTATTTAAGTGTTGGTTTGGGGTTATGATGGATAAAAACCAAGAAATGGGTCATGGTTTAAAAACTAGCTCGGTTTAGGGTTTCTGACTTTTGAATTAGGGTTTTGAGTGCAAAAAGATGTATGAAAGCTTATGTATAGAATAATTAGGGTTTACACATTGTATATTGAGTGTAGTAGCTTGCACAGGAGTGGTGGTGAAGAAATTAGAGGTAAAACGGAGGTAGAACGGCTATTTTAGATATCGTGCATTAATGACTTGTATATTGAGCTTTGAAAGACTTGTACCTTTCTTTGGAGGGAATGTATATTCATATGATATGTTATGTTACTTGTACCTATGCTTTAGTAGCTTGTACATTCTCTTTAGATATTAATCTTTTATGGAATTAGGGTTTAGAGGTATATGATAACGGTTTAAAGCCCATTTTGATATAACGTTGCGAATGATACATTATAGGAATATTGTACTTTGTAATAAGGATATGATGATATTGACTTGACATATTGTGATGTTTGCTTGACATATATGAAAACAGGATGGCCATAGATAGGTTGCGTGAGCTCATCTACTTTAGTTATGACATACTGAGACATTGACAATACAAGTAATGTAATAAAGCGAAAAATTTTCCCGTACAATTGTGATAATAGTGAAATAAGTTTTGCATTTGATGAAAATTCTTGGGTTGTTATATAAATACACTTTTATTAACTAAAAAAAAGAAAATTCATAAAAAAAGCGGAAGGGCGTCTCAGTCATTTTACCTCACACCTACCACTCCTCAATCATCACATCCCGTCCCATTCTCAGATCTACTTTTTCTCCCTCCAAAACATACACTAAAAACACACTTTTTGCACCGATAAAAAACACACACTAAAACACAGACATCTTCAATAATCATTCACAAATCGCATCAAATAATAAAAGAAAAAGATGACGATGATGTTGTTGAAGAACAAATCTTAACGATTAAGCTTATAGATGAAGCTTCGAGTAAAAAAAAGCTGAAATATAAGCTTAACATCACTAATTCAGGTGTAAAACACTTTATTTGCATATTTTAATATTATTTATGCATAAATGGTGAAGCTTACTGTTTATATTGTTTGTGATAAACATATTGTGATTTTTGTTCAAGTTATTGTGTTTATTTAGAGGTGGCAAAAGTTGTCCAAATAGCAACTTTTGGGCGTTTTTTTTACACTTTTTCAAAAGTTATGGGCGTTTTTTGCCCCACCCTTATTTTGTTATGGGCTCTTATGGGCGGAGAGAGAAATATGAATGGGCTAAATGGGCGGAAATGATAAATACGTTTTCGTTCTTTTTTACGATTTCGTCTGATTTTTTACGTTTTCGTCTGTTTTTTTTACGCTTTCGTCTGTTTTTTTACGATCTCGCCCGTTCTTTTACGTTTTCGCTAGAACGTTTTTTTTTCGGTTTCGTTCGGTTTCTTAGCTTTCTACGTTTTCGCCTGTTTTTTACGTTTTCGTCTGTTTTTTTACGTTTTCACTCGTTTTTATACGTTTTCGTACGCTTTCTTACTTTTCATAAGTTTTTTTACGTTTTCATCTGTTTTTTTACGTTTCATCTGTTATTTTACATTTTCGTTTGTTTTTTACGTTTTCGCTCGTTTTTTCTACGTTTTCGAACGTTTTTTTACGTTTTCGCCTGTTTTTTACGTTTTCGTCCGGTTTCTTACGCTTTCGTACGTTTTCGTCTGTTTTTTACGTTTTAGCTCGTTTTTTCTGTTTTCGTACTTTTTTTACGATTTCGTCCGTTTTTTTACGATTTCGTCTGGTTTTTTAAGTTTTCGTCTGTTTTTTATGTTTTCGCTCGTTTTTTTTCGTTTTCGCCCGGTTTGTTACGTTTTCGTCTGGTTTTTTACGTTTTCGTTCATTTTTTTACATTCTCGTCCGTTTTTTACGTTTTCGTCCGTTTTTTACGCTTTCGTATGTTTTTTTACTGTTTCGTCTTGTTTTTCTGTTTTCGCCGTTTTTTACGGTTTCGTTTTGTTTTTTTATGTTTTTGTCTGGTTTTTTGCGTTTTTGTTCGTTTTTTACGTTTTCGTCTGGTTTTTACGCTTTCGTACGTTCTTTTACGATTTCGTCTGATTTTTTACGTTTTCGTCTGGTTTTTTTACGTTTTGCCCGTTTTTTACGGTTTTGCCCGTTTTTTCACTTTTCTTTTTTTACGAAAACGTAAAAAACGTACGAAAACGTAAAAAACAGACAAAAACGTAAAAAACAGACGTAAACGTACTTAAACAAAATAATTCAGACGAAATCGTAAGAAAACGGACGAAAACGTTAAAAAACGTAAATAAAAAAACGGACCAAAACGTAAAAAAATCGGTTTACGAAATACGTTAAAAAAAAACGGTGGAAAAAGACGTAAAAATACGGACGAAAACATAAAAAATCAGACGAAATCGTAAAAAACATACGAAAACGTAAAAAACGGACGATAACGTAAAAAACAGACGAAACGTAATAACCGGATGAAAACGTAAAAAACGTGTGAAAAGGTAAAAAAATGGGCGAATACGTAAAAAAAGGGCGATAATGTAAAAAAACGGGTGGAAACGTAAAATACCAGACCAAATCGTAAAAGAACGGACGAAAACATAAAAAAACGTTCGAAAGCGTAAAAAACAGACGAAAACGTAAAAAACGGACGAAACGTAAAAAATTGTAAGAAAATGTCTGTAAACGTACAAAAATGTCAAGTAGCCCATTTATCCCATGAGTGCCCGTTTTAGCCCGTGCCCATTTTGGCCCATGCCCGTTTTAGCCCACGCCCGTTTTAGCAGCGCCTCCGTTTTGCCGCGCCTGTCATTTAATTATTGTAAACTTAAAAATGTCATATCTCCTTCGTTATTGCTCGGTTTTTCAAGTTTCTTATATGCTTACGATCCTTGTGATAAGTACTAATTGAATAAAATATAAAATGTATACCCTTATACACGAATTCAAACAGTAGGTTATAAAATTAATTAGGGTTTTGTGATTAATAAAACAAGTTTTATAATTCCTTTTATTTAGAAACTTTGCACCATTATTTCACCAAGTGTTATACCATATTTCTCACATATATTGAGTCTTATAAATGTCCATAATACTTGTCCAAATGAAATCCATGTCCTCGTGATATTTTTATACATAAACTTGTAAATAAACCTTCAACACATTTTAATTTGTAAACTATCTATATAATTTATTTAACACTTATACCAAGCATGTACTTTTATTTCAAGTATTACTTCACCTTGTACATAAGTGAATTCGAATTATATAAGCCTCAAAATACTTCATATATCACAAAAATGAATCTAGGTGGTGTTTAACATATATAACAAGTATGCACACATTAGATAATGAATGAATGGAAATGAAATACTTAAATTAGACCTTATAGGAGATGAGTAGGATGATGAACACAAGATAGAAACCCTAGCAAGGCTTCCAAATCCAAAACCCTAATCAAGAAAACCCTAAATATGTTTTCTTGATTAATCCTTGTTAAACCCAAATCCAAGCTTGCAATACCCTTGAGTAACCTTAGATATACTTAGAATGAATGCTTGTATGCTTGGAATACCTTGGAATGAAAAATAAAATGAAACCCTAGCCTATAATTTTGAGCCGTGGGTTTCAAGGGTTTTGAGAGAGTTTGCTTGTAAATTTTCTAGTGAATGAGAGAGTGTAGGAGTTTATGAACCTAGGACTTGCTTCTTATAGCAAGTGGTTATGTAGAAACAACCTAAGATCAAACCATGGGATGTGTAGTGGTTTAGGGTACAAGAGCAAAGAGCTCTCCTCCTCCCTATGCCCATACACGGCTGAAATGGTGGGGAGGGTACACTTTGACAAGCCAATTTCTAGTAACATGTGTTTAGGGTACACTTGTGTAAGACTTATGAGTTGTAATGGAAAAGTTAGTGGGTCTTTAGGATTTATTTCTTGGGTATAAGTCTCCTAACCGGCCATATGAATTAATAAGTGATTGAATGATTAAATTTTGTATATTGGGTATAAATGTAGATATTGGTTTGATTATAGATAGGTATAGGTGTTTCCGGGTATGCCCGAATGTAATTTATTGCGAAACATAAGCGTTTTACGTAACCAATAAAAATAAATTATGAAAAGTTATAAATTATACTCTTAATAATCATATAACACTTGTTTGATGTAAACTTTAACTTGTTTGGTGTCCGTTTACGTTGAATGATGATTCTTAGTTTAGGCGATTTAACTATACGATTATAATTAAAAACGAACGCGTAAAACTATAAAAATAAATAATGATAATAATTGAGTCGGGAAATGACCAAAAAATGAGAAATCTTACATATGATATATCAAACAAAATAATCTCAGTTATAAACACATTAACCCAAGCTAATATCATATATGATATATTTCATATCAACTCAAAACTGCTTATTGCTAACTAATAAGCTAAAACCATCTTAATTCAGCTTATATCAATAACTTAATTCAATCAAATGCTAAATAATAAGTTATTCAGATCATAAAACTATCTAATAATACAGCCTATTCATACTAACTTTCATCTAATTCATAAGATTATTCATATAACTCTATTCTCTTCTAATAAATAAGCTTATTCACATTAATCAGCTAAAAAAGGATAAAATGACCAGATCTGATGAAAATAAGCTAATAAGTTAGCTTATAATTCAGCACAATAAAATCAAATCATAATAATTCATAAGCTTATTCATAACTATCTTTTAATTTATAAGCTTATTCACATAACCCTCTCTCTAATTCATACGCTTATTCAGATAGCTCTCATCTCCTCTAATTCATAAGCTTATTCACTTGAATTAGCTAAAACAAATGATAAAAGATCAGATCGGATGAATATAACGAGAAGAATATGAACATGATGTTAACAAATTGAAGAACGAGATGATAAGATGATCGATTGATGAATTGAAGAACATAATTTTGTGTTGTTTGTAATGATCGATCGAATCTAGATCTATTTGTGTTGTTTATGTCTTTGTGTTAATGGTATAGAGAGAGAAAATAATGAGATGAATGAAAACACACAAGTGTGTGTGATTGAATGAGAAGTTTATTAGAAAATAAGTATATATATTAGACAAAAATACTCTTTTAGTGTAAATTGAAAATTTAATCTCATCCTTTGGATGAGATGGAGATGGAGGGTGATGATGAGTCTCCTAGTATCCAATAAAACTTTGGTATCCAAATGAACCTAAATCTAAGTAAAGCTGCTTCACTATCCCATATTGAATGGGTTAGATTTATCTGGCCCATTATGCAATACCGTAGTAGCGGGGTGTTCATCAGTTCAGTTCTCCGGTTTTTTATTTTATCCGATTCGGGTTGCCCAGGTTGACATTTCTCGAGGCGAAACCGAAATGAATTCAAACTGGATCAAACCGAACCAAAAATTGAATTTTAATTCGGTTTAGTTTTCGGGTTGACAAAAACCCCGAATTAAATAATTTATAACTTTTTTTTATTATATAGATTTTAAGCACCAAATGTATTTAGGGTGCGTTTTATAAGAGGGTTTTAAGGATGAGGATGGTTTTACTTTAAATGTTTGTTGTTTGGTTGATTAAAATGAATTTTCACAACCCATGACAAAAGGTTTTCTCACAATCAATTTGATTGTTCACTATAACACAATATTTAAATAAAAACCTATATTAATATAATATTCATAAATTAATATTTATATTTATTATAGTATGAGTTTTTTTATTTAATCATAAACCTAATCCAAATCATAAATCAAATTCAAATTCAAACCCATTTACTAACCAAACAGACCCTTTAATTATAAAATTTGGACAAGTGATACTCAAATATATTATGACAGAGATAATCACTAATAAATAATAATATTCACGAGCTAAAAGATATTATATTCAAACTAGAATAATTTTAATGATTTTATCGTGTATATAAATATATAGACGATTACACGCATAGCGGCGCCAATCGTGTATATAAATATATAGACGATTACTCGCATAGCGGCGCCGATGTATAGTGTTCGACCAAAATTAAATTGTGTCGATCTGGTATGATTCGTGTGTTTCTATTCTATCATTTATTTGTGTAGCGCCGAATAATTTTAGTTGTGAACTTTCGATTCAATGTTTCTCTATTTATTTAAATGTCACCGAACAACCTTATATTCTTACACTTTATCCCGAAATATTTTTCACTATAAGCAAACTCATATTGTCACAAAATTAGTTACCAATATCATATACTATTTGTAATCAAAGAATATGTTGTAAGTTTAATTTAAATCTTAAAAAGTTAAAAGACCAAAATAAATCCTTCAGCCTTAAAACCCTAGGGGTCGACTTCTCCCTCCCTAAGAACAAGGAACCAAGCATCTTGATCAAGAAGTAACCAAAAATCGGTGTTAGGATCAAAGAAATCAAGAGGTAAGTATGCTTAACTTAGTTAGAATTATGCAATCATGTAACAAGAATTATGATGGATCTAAGGTTTATATAAAATATAGATTATATATGAACTTTAATGGTGGTACGATGATTAGGGTTATGATCATGCATGTTGCATGTTAGGGTTTGCGTTAGAACATGATATAGAGTTTTAGCAAAATTTGGGTTGTTTTCCAACTGATGAAATCTAGGATGTTAAAAACGAGTTTTGATATGAATCAATTCCTAAATTGTGATTGAAAAGTCCTATTGTTCCAAAAAGTCCAGCCTACGAATTGATTTTGATTTTTGGAATTGGTAAATATTGGGTTACCAAGAAAAGTTATCAAAACAGTAAATATGGGTCATAATTAGGTCATGTTTAGGAGGGTAAAACCCTAACTTAAAAGTGGAATTAAGGATAGCCAATCTACAGTGATTAGGCTCAATATGTATATAAATAAACCCTAGAAGGATAGATTCTTATTGTATGTCTAAGTATGGTAATTAGGGCCATACATTTTAGTGTGCAACCAGCTCCGAATTGGGACAGTTTTGAAGTTGGATTTTATTTGGGATAGTTTCACATGTAATGAGAATTTGGGAATCACAAGGTAGTTAGTAAACTCATAAATTAACTTAGATATTATTTAATGGAGGTTCAGCAGAAAAGGTTTTTAAGTTAGTAGTGATACACTAAAAATTCTGCATTTTCGAATAAAATATGTAGTTAACTAGAGGTAATTGTGTTAATAAGGTGGTTAAGGTTGGGGCAATGTGTCGGGTTGACCCATGGTTGGTTTAAATCAAACCCTTAGACCATTTCCATCAATGTGTGTTTTACATAGAGTAAAAAAATTAGAGCTATAGCTGGTCGCGTGTAACCGTTATTATTTATTTGAATAGTTGCGTGATAGGAATTGGTTGCTGCGTTTTGAGAATTCAAATGAGTTACAAAGTCCCAATTTTTATTGCATTTTAAACTTAGAGGATGGAAATGTATGCAAGTGATTGAAAGAGTTTAAAATTGCAGTGATTATGTGTTAGTGTAAATGCATGGACTATTATGTGACTGATATGCGTTATGTGCTACATGTTATGTGATGTGATATTGATGTGTGAACTAAGTCAGGAGGGTTACTTGCGGGTATCCATGGCCTGTTTAGTAGAAGGAATTGTTGCCTAGTCGGGAGGATTACTTGCGGGTATCCATGGCCTAAGCTAGAGGGAAAAGGATTTGGTATGATCCAAGAGCGATTGAGCTCGTCTACTTGGTGTCTGAGCGATTGATTGGATTGAATTGCATGTACTGTGTTTGGCATGGCAATGTTAGTGGTTTTACTTACATGTATTGTGTTTGACATGTTAAGGGACATCGATTATTGATTATGCTATAGTTTTGGAGCTGATGGGGTTACGCCCTCCCCAAATGTGTTGTGATTGTTGAATTTGGATTTGCGTGTTAGCTTGTATGTTAGTTAGCATAATTGCCATGCAATACATATTGTTTTATAATCACAGTAATTGGATAAATTATTTTGGGATGGATTGAATATGTGTGTCTAAAAACCTATGTTTCTCACTAACCATTGTGTTGACGTATAAGCATCATTTTTAGGTATTCAGCAAGATGAGATTAAAGTTAGGAAAATGGCTAGATGGACCATAGGCAGCTGGCGAAGTTTAGTTATTTAGATTTCATTATTTGTTTTGGATGATGAATGTTAATTGGTTTGCTTTGTTAGGATGTATGAATGTTCGCATGTCTTGACGTTGACATGAGCTGCCTTCATTTCAATGTTAGACGCCTTTTGGATTTTGTTGATGTGTTTAGGTATTTTCATGACACTGCGTGTCTATACCTTGTATTTTATGCATGTTTTAGTTCTCTATATAGACGCCAATGTGTTGTGATGATTCCTTCTCTTGTCGCGCCTCGAGTTTCCGCCCTGGCGGGGTGTGACAGATTGGTATCAGTGCCTTTATTCATAGAGAAGTAGGTGGTTGATCCTAGACTATAACCTAGGGGTCCTTCATGTAGATGCATTTAGGGCTTAAGTGTTTAATGCTATAACTGCTATGCTTCCCCTCTATTTTTACATAGCTTATATATTTCGTATTTTGCTAAGTTGTCATTTTAGTTATTTTGCCTACCATTATCTGATATGATATGTATTACTTTCTTAGTATTTTAGCTATGTTTTCCCCCACCCGTAAGAAGTCTCGTTGGGGAACTGTTTTCCCAACTAGACTTAAGCGTTATAAGGAGCCTCTTATGGAACCGAAGGAGATAAGATAGTTGATTGTTTGTCGGATGCGCGTAATAGGGCTGGACCCACGGAGTCAGGTGATTCTTGCGGAGGCAAAGTCAAACCCAAGAGAGGCTCAGCATAAGTTTATCCCGTCCTTTACCTCATCATGTTGTTATTGATTATTTCTTTCGGATATTTTATATTTTGGGAATTGTTGCGAGACTTTCGTTCCTTTATGTCGTTTTGATTTTATTTTGATATAAGTAAGTAGTTATTTAATGGAGCATCCTTTATATGTTAAGTTGGAGTGGTTTAAGATGTGCAATGTGGTATATGTGCTTATATGTGAATTATAATTGAAATGGGTAATCTTGGAAGTAAGCACACATGTTAAAAGAGGCACTTATAATTATGGTGGCTAACATAATTATAAAGGTATCACACACGTAGAATTGTGACCATGATTGCATTTATTTGTGTTTGGTTGTAAGGTGGTAGTGTAATATGTTTTTTTGATATGTGTATTTATGATAAGAATGGTGGTATGGGTAGAGAATTATTCTCTTACCCTAATTGGAGGATATGTTAAATTGAGTTGTATAGATATTAAGTTTCTCTTCTATCTAGTATTTGCAGATACCTAGTATTATTATTATTATTGTGGTTTCTCGTTGCTCGATTGTTTATTCGGATATGCTCTTTCGGATATAGGCGCGTTTTGGTAGTTCTTTCGTTGCATTGATTACTTGTATGAGTATCAAAGGTTTCTTTTAAGGACGAATTGTTCCTAACATTTAGTGTGGATCATTACTCCCTTCTTTGTATATCCCTCGGTTTTCGTAACCCGTTGACGACGTGTTAGTATCGATGCTTTTAGGTTTGCTCTGTTGATCGTTATTTTGGATAAGACCTTATGTTTTCTTTTGGGTACGTAACGTCTTGCATGAGTTTTCTTGTACGAGTTTGTTTGATTTTATTTTGAGTATATGATTTCTGGTATTTTCTTTCATTTTCAAACAATAGAATTGTGTTAGGGTCTATATAGTGTTTTACGATCCCTTTTGGTATTATGGTGTCCTTTGTTTGAGTAACATATTTCATAATTGATGTCTAATTATAAAAAACCCTTTGGAAGTATTGTGTTGGTGTTTGGGGAAAACTGTGTATAAAATGATTTTTGTAAATAGATTTTATTTTATTATAAAAAGTAAGTTTAAACTGATTCATAGTGGTAAGGTACGATACACCATTAGATAACCATCTCTAGATTTTTATGACAACCAGAATGAATTTTTCAAAGATTACATTTAAGAAAATTTCATTATTATTAAAATGATTTTTATACTTAAAGTGACTTTCTTAATTTAAATTAATTTTAATAGAAACATTATTTAATTTGGCCTTTCGAGTAAAGTTGATAATTGGTATAAGAATTTCCGTCTTTCGTATTGATATATTTTTTATGTGTTCATTTGTCATGGTACGCCTGTTGATTTTCTTTCATCTGCGCTTTCACTCGGTGCATATACGTATCCTTTCTTTCAAAGGATTCTTATGTCATTTGATCCACGTCTATTTGCATATGTGGAATCTCCTATATGCATTCTAGCCTCTGACTCGATATTCGTTTGTTATCCTATTCTATTGTTCGTAACCCTTGGAGTTCGTTGATACCGTTGAGTCGTGGAAGCTTTGATGTGATTGTGGGAATGGACTGGTTGTACAAGAGGAAGTTCATGATAGTATGTCATAAAAAGGTGGTTAGAATACCGTTGGAAGGTGATGAGATACTTCGAGTTCATGGTGAACGTACTCAAGGAGTCGTGAAAACCTTAATGAACACAAAGGTAGATGAATTGAAATTAAGTGATATTTACGTCGTACAAGATTTTATTGATGTGTTTCCGGAAGATTTGTCGATGACTACCACAACGACAAGTTAAGTTCCGCATATATTTGGTTCATGGAGCGACGCCAGTCACGAAGTCTCCATATCGTCTAACACCCTCTGAAATGCAAGAATTGTCTGAACAACTTCGAGAGTTGCAAGACAAGGGTTTCATACGACCTAGTCATTTTCCGTGAGGAGCACCTGTGTTATTTATGAAGAAGAAGGATGGTTCTTTTCGCATGTGTATTGATCATAGGGAGTTGAGCAAATTAACTGTTAAAAACCATTATCCAATCCCTAGGATTGATGACTTGTTTGATCAGTTACGAGGAGCGTGTCCTTTCTTAAAGATAGATTTTCATTTAGGTTATCATCAGCTACGAGTGCATGTGGATGCCATTCCAAAGACTGCATTTTGAACGAGATACAGACATTTTGAGTCTACGGTTATGCCTTTTGGGTTAACCAATGCACCAACGGTTTTCATGGATTTAATGAACCGGGTTTGTAAACCACACTGAGGCAGATTTGTTATCGTATTCATTGATGACATTCTGACATACTCAAAGTCGAAGGAGGAACATGAAGTTCATTTGAAGATTAGTGTTGGAGTCACTGAGGAAGGAGAAGTTGTATGCTAAGTTTTCTAAGTGTGGGTTTTGGTTGGAAGAAGTGCATTTTCTTGGTCACGTGGTCAACCATAACGTAATCACGTGGACCCGAGTAAGAGTGAGGCAGTAAAGAATTGAATGATTATTCTTAGGATTGGCAGGTTACTACCGACGTTCATCGTGAATTTTTTTTTGATTGTTGAACCCCCTTACTTCCCTAACTGAGAGGAATCAAAAGTATGAGTGGGTGGTGCGTTGAGTAGAAAATAGAGAGTGAAATCAAGACGAGTAAGAGGAATGATACTGGTAGCCCAAAGTGAGGCATTCAAGCAAGAGAACGTACTCACAGAAAGGCTACATGGTTTAGATCAACAGATGGAAAGAAAAGGAGACGAGACTTTGTACTTTATGGATCGAATTTAGGTTCTATTGGTAGGAAGTATAAAGAATGAGGCCCATGCATCAAGATACTTGGTACATCCGAGAGTAGATAAGACTTACTATATCCTTGGAGACATGTATTGGTAGCCACGTGTAGAAAAGGATATTGCTACCTATGTTAGCAATTATCGAATTTGTTTAAGATGTGAAGGCTGCAATGTCAAAGACTTTTGGCTTGCTGCAACAGCCTGAGATACTTAAGTGAAAATGAGATAGAACCACCATGGATTTTATCACTAAATTTCCAAGGTCAAAGTAGTGAGTATGATGTGATTTGGATGATGGTCGATAGACTGAACAAGTTAGCTTAATTTCTAGCTATATGAGAAGATTTCAAGATGTGAAGTTGGCAAGGATTTATATTGATGAGATAATAGAAAGGAATGGAATTCTGGTGACGATTAACTCAGATTGAGATGGATGATTATCCTTGTGGTTTTAGCAGACGTTGCAGAATGTGTTAGAGACACGATTGGATTTGAGTACTGCTTAGCATCCTTAAGTGGATGGACAAAGTGACCATATGATGCAGACTTTAGAAGATATAATGAGGGCATGTGTTATCGATTTTAGTGGTAGTTATCATTTAATCATTCGGTGTGCTCCATTTGAAGCTTTATATGGAAGGAAATGTAGGTCGCCTGTTTTATGGGCAGAGATTGGAGAGAGTAGTTTGACTGGACTTGAGTTAGTACAAGACACGACTAACAAGGTAGTGTTGGTAAAGGAAAAGCCTAAAGCGGTGAGAGATCGTTAAAAGAGCTATGTTGATTATAGGCGTAAGCTGTGAGAGTTTGAGGTGGGAGATCGTGTATTGTTAAAGGTGACGCCTTGGAAGGGCGT
>BQNB010071830.1:0-20000 GCA_026074375.1 Tanacetum coccineum
TTATCAATTCAGTCATCTCATTATTCTTGACTACCACTAAGGCTTCTAAAAAGTAGGCATTGCCCTCATCATCAGAAGAACCAGAATCTTGATTATGCTTACCCTTCTTGACGAACCTACTTAACTTCTTTATTGGACAATATCTCTTCAGATGACCATCTGAATGGCATATGAAGCACTTGAGTTTACCAGTTCCATCCCTTGACTTAAAACCACAAACTTCCACTAGAATGAGCTTTATCTAAATGATCTTACCTTTCCATTACATATAACCCATCATCAGTTTCTTCCTTTGTGCCTTCAATTCTTTTCTTCAACTCCCTTGAATTGATATTCGCCATAACATCCTCCATTGTCAAGGATTCCCTACGATACAACAATGTTTCCACAAAATTTTTGTAAGACGGTGACAACGACGTAAGTAGCATAAGTGTCTAATCTTCATCCTCAATCTCAATACCAATATTCGCCAAATCAAGTATCAACTTATTAAACTCGTCTATATGATCACCCGGTGTCGTACCTGGACTCATATATTACGTGTATAAATTCTTTTTCAAATACAGTCTATTGCTAAGGACTTAGTCATATACAGACTAGTTAACTTCATCCAAATTCCTGCTGCAGTTGTTTCCTTTGTAACTTATCGTAAAACCCGATCTCCCAAGCATAGAATCAAGGTACTGTATGTCTTCTTCATTAAAGCAGCCTTTTCACCTGCTTTCATGTCTGTGGGTAATGTCTCTAATGCAGCATCACATCCCACCTGTACCATTAAAGCACGTATCTTTCTTTGCCATAACCCGAAGTCATTCTTCCCATCGAATTTCTCGATGTCAAACCTAGTTATAGAACTAGTCATTCTTCTTTTACCTTGCTAAAAACCTTGTCAAGTTGTTTCTTAATTAACTTTACCATAAAGCCTCATAAGTCGTGTGCTATGTACCCGTTGTTGCTAAATGGAATTATTTAGAAAAACTGTAGGTTCCATGATCATTCAATTACAACCTTAATTATGATATATAGAATCAAGATGCAAGAAATTAAAGACTTTATTGATGAAAAGAGAGACAAAACATAAAAGGAGGCTAAACCTAATCTTGACAATGTATTGGTGTATGATGGAGATGGAATGTCTTACCCTAGAAAAAGAAAAACAAGAGTATAAATACTCTAAGGGGGCCGGCCTATGTAGGCTTTTGTGGGCCTTTTGCGGACTTTTTGCTCAACGGCCCGTTTACATTACAATACATTAACTAACGAGCTATCAAACGTCGTCTAACTTCGAGTGACCGAAACTTCTTTGTTAGACTTTAATTCTTTGTTTCTAACTATTTTCCACCATGGTGGCAAACCTGTTTAAGGTATCAATAACCTTGTGCAAAAGACTTGGAAGAGAATCCAAATTCTTAAGCTTTTCTTGAACTGAAGAAACTTGACTTGGCAAATTAAGAAACTCTGGTGGAAGTTCCCATTGAATGTTCTTCAGTTCAGCTACCTGGGATGAAAGACTAGAGATAGTGGAAGTGAATGTCTCTAGTTTTGCTTGAATCTCTTTTAGATCCCCAGGCAGCTCTATTTCCATGTCTCTAACATGCTTCTTTATCTCTTTAATCTCTCCAGACAATCCAGTGATTTTTGAGGGGAGCTATTTCAATTCGGTTGGTAAGCAGCTAGCAAAGTCATATGAGGCTAAGAGTTTGGATAGTTTAGGTTTCAAAGATGTTACCAGAAGTTCAGTAAGCTGGTTGATGTTTGGATATAAGGGCTTAGCTTTCATTGAGGCAACTTCTGCTTCGGATTTTGCTTTTGCTTGTTCTAGCTCTTCCTTCTACGACTGAAGTAAGTGAACCTGATCAATTAACTCTTGAATTTTAGATGATTTTAGAGATGGAGGAGGTAGGACTGAAGTTTCTTTAGGTACATCATAAGAAGTGGCTTCAGTGTCTTCATCTTTTGCAACTTCCTTTTCCTCTTCACTCTCATCTGAAACAATGATTTGCTCATCTGGTGGGGAGTCAGGAGTGAAGAAGGCAAATCTTGTGTCTTTCAAGATATCTGATAAATCCTCTAGCTTTACTTTAAGTGAGATGTCATCAGCTCTGGATTCCTCATTTGCACCTGAATCAGTGTGGGCAATTTTTAACCCATCTCTAGCATATTTGATTTTATCTACAAGAACACTTGGATTAGACCCTCCAAATATGTGATCAAATGAGTATTTTTTGGTTCCTTTGTCCATACCCTGTTTTTAAGATATTGAATCCTTAGGAGCAGATATTCCAGGATCAACTTTAGCTATGGAATCTGCTGAAGCATCATGTCCTGATGCAGACTCAAAGTGCAAATGAAAGAAGCTGAATAAACCGGTCCAGTAATAATAAATGCAGACATACCACTACTGAGCTGAGGGTAGGCTCCTTCTTCACTGGTGGCCCTTAAAGATGTGGACACCAGCTGCTTGATGGCCTCTTTATGCATTTCACCAACCACTCGTGTGGGAGGTGAAGGATGGCTTGGGCTCTTATCTTTGGCCAAACTGGACTTAGTTTCCTTTTTTGATTGGCCAGTTTGGGATTTGGATGCCTCAGTGATGGACTCAAATGTGTGTTTTGAAGATCTTTTTCTTCTGAGTCCACTTTTAGCTCTAGTATTTTTGACTTGGGGAACCTCCTTAGTTTGTGAGGAAGGTTTTGGAGCTTTGGATTCCACAGGCACATCTAGGTTGCAGATGGCCTTTTTGTGGTCAGTGAAAGGAGGTTCTTCAGGTTGGTTTGGCTTCAGTGTTAAGTTGTGAACACTAAAGACCTAAGTGGCGTTTATGGTGAGCTCTTCATTTTCTTATTTAGGCATCATATATTCTAGTAGAAGAGATAGAAACCTAAGACAGGGAACAATATTTTCCTTAGTCTTCTTGTTGAGCTCAGGAATTAGATATTCCCATATTATCTATGCATAATCCACCTATACTCCATTGGCCAGATAGTACAAGATAGTGGCAACCTTATTTGATATTTGATCAAGGCTACCTTTTTAACCGCCTAAACACTACATGATTTGAGCCATCAGCAACCTCCACCTAGGAGGAAGGCAACTCTTTTTGAGAGTTCCTTTTGCCCCAATCTATCCCCTATACCCTATTGTTGCAAACCATGGTCTCACTGTTGTTATAGAGGGTAGGGAAACATACATACTTGAGTGAGGTAGGTATTGTGTCCTAAGAGCATTCCTAAAGGTGGTGATACCTATGTCTCCTCTAACTCCTCATGTAGGAAAGGATATCCAAACCTTAGAGTCATCTAAGGTCTTTTCTATATACCAGACTTCACTCAGGGTATTGATTTAGGGCTCTTGTGAATGCATCCTTTAGACAGCATTTGGAAATGAAGTCTGATACAACCTCAAAGTAATCTTGGTTAGGATGTGAGGGATATAAGAGTGTAACTTTATTGTTGGTGGTGAAAGTGATTTCATCAAAGGTAAAATCAACCTGACTTGCAGGTAAGAAAGGGTTTGGGCTTTCAGGTTTGTCAAGAGTGACATGTTCTTCTTTAGGTATGATTTCAGGTGATGAGGTCTTTTGTGATGATGATTCTGCCATTTTGAGTGGTGAGGGTTTTGAAGGTTTGATCTTGTATGAGGTGTTTTGGTTTTGTTTGTGAGAATTAGTTATTGATTGGTGTGTTGTGATTTATATGACTAATGAATTTACAAAATTTTCTTAGAAAATTTGTAATTATCATTTGAAGTTTTAAAGTTATGGGAATGTTTAGGGTTTGTTTTCAACATGTGTGCTAAACTTTGTTGATTGTGTCGTTATGTGGCGTATATTTTTATGATTCAAGTTTTAAATTTATATTTTGCCGACTAAACCAAAAACAACACTTTAACGGGCAGTGTACCCAATCGGTAGTAGTTTCGTGGTAAGTAGGGTGTCGAACACTTGAAGCGAGGTTAAATCTATCAATTTAATTAATATCTTGGTTATCTAATATATGTTAATTCTATTCTATTCTAAACCTATGCCTGTCTTAATCCTAATTCTAACAAGAAAAGACGGTTTTCAGCCTGAGAGACTGGCATGGTTTGATTGGTGACTACAATCAATTCAAGGCACTTTAACCCACGTAAGAAAATTAAAAAAAGATAAAAGAGCGGTCGAGCCAAATATAAGAAGACCGTATTAACCATTACTAATCCGATTAGAAAGTTGGTTTGTTTATTCAGTGCAATGATTTCATCTCTCAAGGTGGCTTATCATTCTTAAGACTTAGGCGTTAGATCATCCTAAGACCTAGACACATTAATTATGTCACAATTAAAGCATCTGCATAAAGCATCCTTATTTGCAGATTATAATTTATCTTAGGGATTAAAGCAATGGTGATCTTGTTAAACCCTAGCTCATAGAGACTTTACCCACTTACCGCTTAATGGTGATTTATACACTGGTAGTCCACTTTTCCAACTATCCAATAGAATCAGAACGTTATTTGTTGAATTATCTAGGTTCACCTTCTAGTCAACACGATCAATAAACCATTGGCAATATCCAATTAACTAGTTAAGCCTGAAGCGTATCCTAGACATATATTTAGCAGGACAATATTTGTGATCCTATAGTTCTAGATGTATAAATCACTATATGAAGAGCTATCCCAGAATCTAGATTACTTGGTATGTATCACTAGATCTAGTGGAATGATAGGTCGCATACAAAAGCACGTAAACAAGTATAAATTGATAAACATAAACAAGTATTCAACGATAAATCAAGAAATCGAGATAAACAAATACCAAACATTCAGATCATCATAATAATGGCTAATACCCGAAGGTATTAGCCTTCAAACGTCATAATAAATAC
Organism: Tanacetum coccineum; assembly: GCA_026074375.1. Taxonomy (NCBI): domain Eukaryota; kingdom Viridiplantae; phylum Streptophyta; class Magnoliopsida; order Asterales; family Asteraceae; genus Tanacetum; species Tanacetum coccineum. Next base: position 4,868 of record BQNB010071830.1, read on the forward strand.
AAAAGCAATTATTTAGCCAAGGTAAACTAACCGAGTTAATGAATGATACCAAAAACTAACGATTACTAAAGTATATGGAATAACACAATGTCGACCTATGGAACTTGATAGGTGTTGCACGCCTCTTCTGCTATTTTTCTCCACTATAAAATGGACTTTTTATGGTTTATGTATCGAGAAAATGAATTTAGCTCACATAAAATCTCGTTTTTGAGTTTTGTAATTATAGGGTCTGAGCGGTTAGATATGGCGTAATCCAAGGATTCGTTACGGCGTATTAAAAGTTTCCTTGGAGTAGGGACCACGATTGATATCTACTACATATTCACATACGAATATCATCAATACGCGTATGGAGTTTCACTGAACGGCGTATTGAGCATGTTTCCTTTGTGGTCTTTGGTGAGTGCATGCACGGATATGTCGTATCTTCCTTAATGGATACGGCGTATTGGTTGTTAGAATCATTAATCTTCAAAATATCTTTGTTTAAGCTCCAAAATGCGCGCCTTTTGCAAATATTCACCAAGTACTCCATAATTACTACAATTCTCAAATATAAACGATTAAGTAACAAATCTTTGCAATAACTATACAAAATGGTTTAATAACATAGGATAAATGATGCTATAAAATAGACGTTATTTGATGTCATCAAATATCCCCCCCACTTGAATCCTACTTGTCCTCAAGTAGCCTTTAGAAGTTTATAAAAATGTATCCCGAGGATATTTTCCGTTAAAGCATTTATTTGATCTATTACAAGTACACAACCGAACACCTCACGAAATAAGAAGATGAAAACACTCAAATCACTCAACTAATCTATGTGGTAAGATGTAACTAATTCAATTAATTTCTCAGTCGTGACGGGATAGACACATGTGACTGCTCACTCCCACCTTGCATAAGCTAAAGAGTAGGAATAGTAGAGTAATATAGGGCATGGATCTTCTAACTTTCACCAATAGTAATAAACCAACAAGGCAGCTGAGACATGCATACATGGCCGTAATGACAGAATAGATATGCATGCTCGATCACATCCTCATTCGCGTAAAACCCATGGTTAATGATTAGGAATGGGAATTAAATTGTTTTTAAATAAAAATTACGAAACAAATAGATTAAGACTGAGATACAAGTTGCTAGACACTTTTTCTCGGGCATTACCATGATAAAGACACAACTATTTACAAACGTCTTGATCATAGATCAAAAACAACAACCTAAGTTGGCGTTCCCGTAACGGTCAACTTCCCAATCATCCCAAACTTTGCATACTTTACAAGGCAAGTGGGGATATCTTCCACTTTATACAATACTCTACATCGTCGATTTGTATCAACGAATAATCGATCCTTTGTGTAATTCCTTCGGTAATGCTCTTTGCGAAATTTTTTTTTTGCAATCTAACTATATAGGAAACTCGGAGTAGTTTCACCATCTTCACGATCATAATAATTCCGGATATTTCCTTTGATAGTTCCTTCGTTCTTCGGACTCACCATTAATTGTGATGGTAGTAAAATCACATGAGTTTTGACTATAATATACATTCCCATTTGCAATGTGCAAATTTCTAACCGCACCAAAGATAGAAAATGACACAAGACTCGGGAAATACAAACTTTACACAAAAGCAACTAGCAACTGTAAATTAAACTTAATCTAACAGGGTAGGTTAAGGTGTAAGGGTGTAACGAAATAAGTAATTGGTGTTGTTCCTAAAGGATTGGCTCTACGGGTTTTTCTAGTGGACCTTCACTCTAAAGATGAGAGTGGAAAAGGGTTTAAACTGGAGGTTAACTAACCGGTGTAGTTAGTTAATAAACAACATGGATAGGCTTTTTGGGTGTAATCCTAAAAATTTACCAATTTAAACAAGTTACTCCAATTAAATCCATAATACTTATTATTGAGGTCTCGAGTGATATACCAAGCCAAGTTCTAAAGTCTACTACATTACCGGCACACTCATATTTTGTGGAATTTAGGTAAACATTTGGAAACGGATAGGCTAATTTCTCACAATATCTAACAAGGGTTATTGTGTGCGGTTATGTATCAAGTAATTTTCACAATCGTATGCTTGAAAAAAATTTAAATTTGAGCATAATTTAAGCATTTTAATTATTTTAATATGAAAAATAGGACAAGTAAACATTATAATTCCATCCTCCACTTGAATTATACAACGTCCTCGTTGTATAGATAAATATTAAAAATACGGAAATTAAAAAGAATTAGAATAAGAAACTCCCCTAATATTTGCTTGGTAGATTCTCCAATTTGCATTTATTGAGCAAGATTGTGTGTTGAACAGCCGCCTTAAAGTTTCAAGACTCCAACACTTCAAGATTTCCAGATTTGTAAATTCTCCACCAATATTCGTCGATATTTCTTTTTCGAGGTCCTGTATAAAATATAGGAAAAAATATGTATTCCTATCTTGGCATCTACGGTTAATTTAAACTAAACTAAACAAACCAAATACGATTCAGTCTGGTGGATACGCCGTATCAGGTTAATGAATACGCCATATTGCCATAACTGACAATAATGTTTTTAAAGTGCAATAAAAAATAAAGACTGATAACGTCCATACAATCAATACGCCGTATGGTATAGAGCGGATACACCGTATTGATGTCTGGGAAGATAGACTCGATAAAATTTAATAAAAATCGGGGTTGTCTCCCAGAAAGCACTTTTATTTATAGCAAAGTCTTTAAGTTAGACTTTTCTTTAGCTTCACTTCATTATTTGGTGCGTGTCACCTTCCATCCTTCGTCCTTTTTCTGAAAAATATCTTGTTAGATTTTGGACATATTATCTTTGTTTCTCTCCTAAATATCATATTCATAACTTCTTATAGTAATATATTCTTCATTGGGTCTAAGCAAGTACTGAATAGCTTCAAACTTTTCTGCTTTGCATCTTCTTTTGTTAGGTTTCTCATCAATAGAATTGAATGTATTGTTATATTTGCGCTTTGTCTGACTTTGTTCGTCTTCCTTTTTGGTGTCGCTCTTTCCATGTGTAATCAGATAAGGTTTGAAGAAATCACCATTGTAAATGGTAATCATTCTTTTGAAGCGTTTTGCTTAAATTCCAACTTCTCTTAAAAATGGTTCACCAAAAATAACATCGCCCATTCCTACATCACAATAAGCATCCATATTTTCTAAAACTGCAAAATCCGCACACAGGAAAAGTGTCAACAAAGATCGTATGTTCATTAAGGCTTCCTACAACATTATTCCCTTTTGAAACACCATTTTATCTTTCATTATAGAGTTATGAAACTTTTTGGACATCACATTGTCATACAATAATGGGAAAAAGTTAGCGTATGTAAATTCAAATCCTATCATGCATGAAAACTTTAAGTTGTAAGCACAATCTATACGGATTTTCTTATCAATAGTCCTTAATATACTTAGATTAATCATCGAAATTGCAATCAAGTTCATCATCCCTAGTTTTAAATTCCTAATTACCTCACCTTCCTTAATGTGGCATCAATCATCTCCTGATTTCTCCTAAGCTCAATGGTTAATTAGGTCATTTAGTTTAATGTAATCTTCCAAGAAAGTGTCTAATGATCTATTTAACACCAAAGTTTCTCCCATAAGCTTAGCTTCTAAATCAAGTTCCATTATTTCTCTCAAACTTAGCATGTAGACCCTCTTAATTAAACTACTAGCAAGTTTTGACACAGTGTGAAAACATCACAATTTCTTCCCCCGACCCGTAAAGTAATCTTTCTTGTAAACATCAATCTTAGTACGCGGTAGACAAATTGCTTACGAGACAAGGGACACTTTCGATATCCTTGCATATCAAGAATTAAAAGTTCTACGGGGAATAGTAAATTTACCAATTCCAATAGTACTGTTTTAGCTATTCCTTGGATATTTCACTGTCCCTATCTGCTAATTCTTGTTAAACTTAGTGTGAGCTAATTCGCCAAATCCTAAGTTACGGTAGTCGACGAGAGGCATAACACTAACGCAAGCACTAATTCAACGCGGGCATAATCAAAGCGAAATCTTTATTAATAAAGCAAGGTAAAAGTGAAACTCCCTGAACTTCTCCTTCGGTATGGATTTATCGATATGTGAAGCTTCAGAGTAAGCTTCTGAGAATTAGACCAATATCCCTTCTTTTCTTAACAGTATTAGTTATTCAAACGACTTAGAATGGAATGTCGTTTGTCTTGTCTCGTACATTAGTGACGGTTCTATCCATGGATACGCGTATTGGGAAAATCCAATACGGCGTATCGGGTAGAATCGCTTCATGTATTGAAATCGACTCGACTATCTCTCGAGTTTTGCTTCAGTAGAGATAGTAGTCTTCCTAATCCTCTTTTCCTGTAGTACCTGCTCATTTTTTTGGCCCGATTTGAATTGCAAAGTATTTAATTGATGCTCCTTGGTTCCTTATGGCCAAACATCACCGTTGAAGCTCGGATCTCTTGATCAAAGGGAGTTTTTCTTCTTTTCTTTTGCCAATTCTCCCATAGATTTGCTCAAGGTATCCTTCCATTGATTGCCTTCGTTTCTTGGTATGAAAGGATTTTGTGCGTTGTTCCTTTATAGAAACATGGAGTTGTTGCTTCTATATCCCCCTCCTTGAGAAAGTCCACCAAATTACGTTAGTAAGCTCGTCTAGTTTTATCCATTCTTCTTTTAGTGGGCAATCTTTGGTGTAATGGGGCCCTTTGCATTTTTCACATCCTACTTGAGCAACATACTTTTTCATTCACCTTTTTGATTTCTCTTCCAAAGTTGTTCAGTTGTGCTTGTATTGCTTCTAATCCATCAAAAGTTTCAGTAATTTGACTCTCGATGTTACATTTTTCCATTTTTGAGAGTATTCAGCCATTTCTTAGATGGCTGTTTTTGCATCAGCGGTAGTCTTTGATGGTATGGCACCTCTTGAATCAAGAACTTGTCGAGTTGGAACATCCAATCCATTATTGAACAAGACTACCTCCAACATCTCCGTTAAATAGTGTTAAGGACACTTCATCAAGAGCTCTTTAAATCATTCCCAAGCTTGATAGAGATTTTCGTCCGACTCTTGTTGAAAGTTATTGATTTCCTCTATTTTCTTTGTAGTACGAGCAGGTGGGCAATATTTGCTTAGAAACTTAGTCTTCAGATCTTCCTAGGTTGTAATCGAACCAGTTGGTTTGTTTCTTAGCCATCCTTGCTCTCCGGTAGGTGGACATGGAAGGCGTCTAAGCATCACTTGGGTCTATAGTAATATTAGGAATGTGGAATAAATCCACGATCTCGAGAACTTTCTTAATGTGTTCGTTCGCATCTTCATGATCCGAACCGCTGAAGGTGTTGGTACGTAGTTCCTTGAGAAATTAGCCCTTTAGTCAGTTATCCATGTCTTTCATTTTTGGGCCTACAACCCCCGACCATAGTCACTCGGACTTGCTCATGACTGCTCCATAGTTTTCCGCCATTGTTTTTGTAATTCTTCCTCCGATATTCTTGGTCAGAAAAGTAAATTGAAGATCCAGCGATCCATCGTCAGACTTAGTGTCATGAAAGTTTCCTCCTAGATGATCGAAATTCCTCGTTCAGTCTTGTAAGTGTGGAATACGTTCGTTTGTTGAACTCGTTGTCATGCACTACCTGTAACAAGGGATAAACAATTAGTAGGATTTGCTCCGAAGAAAGATAGAAAATTTTTTAGCACGAAAATTAAATATGAAAACTAAGGATCTGTTTTTGTTCCAGATGATCGATACGCCGTATCCAATAGACGTGGATACGCCGTATTAATCATTTGAATGAATACGCTATATTGGACAGAAAGATGGATACACCGTATCTGATGGAAGTGGATGCGCCATATCGAGTTATCGACCAGAACAGTGTATTAGCAAAACAATTAAATACGCAAACAATTAAACATACAAATATACAAGCAAACAATTAAACTAACAAATATACAAAATATACAGAATATACAAGAATATACACTAATCTAATTAACACTACTCCTAAGGGTTAGATCTAATCTAATGTTAAAAACCAAAACATAAAATAAAAATCAAGATTAATTTTCACTCCCCGGCAGCGGCGCCAAAAACTTGGTGTGTCATTGTGTGGTGTTTATTTATGTTAGTTCAAGTTTTAAATTTATATTTTGCCGACTTAACCAAAAATATTACTTTAACGGGCAGTGTACCCGGTCGATGGTAGATTCGTGGTAAGTAGGGTGGTAGGGTGTCAAACACTTGGAAGCGAGTTAAACACTCTAATTAATTAATATCTTGGTTATCTATTCTAGGATTTGGCTTGACCGCTCTTTTATCTTCTGTTAATTTGCTTGCGTTGGTTAAAGTGCCTTGAATTGATTGTAGTCACCAACCAAACCGTGCCAGTCTCTCAGGCTGAAAATCCCCTTTTCCTGTTAGAATTAGGATTAGGACTGACATAGGTTTAGAATAGAATAGAATTAACATAGATTAGATAACCAAGATATTAATTAAATTGATAGATTTAACCTCGCTTCAAGTGTTCGACACCCTACTTACCACGAAACTACTACCGATCGGGTACACTGCCCGTCAAAGTGTTGTTTTTGGTTTAGTCGGCAAAATATAAATTTAAAACTTGAATCATAAAAATATACACCACACAACGACACAACCAAGTTTTTGGCGTCGTTGCCGGGGAGTGAAAATTAATCTTGATTTTTATTTGATATTTTTGGTTTTTAACATTAGATTAGATCTAACCCTTAGGAGTAGTGTTAATTAGACTAGTTTATATTCCTGTATATTCTGTATGTTTTGTATATTTGTTAGTTTGATTGCTTGTTTGTATATTTGTGTGTTTAATTTAATTGTTTTTCTCTATACATTGTTCTGGTCGATAACCTGATACGGCGTATCCACTTCCATTGGATACGGCGTATCTTACTTTCTGTCCAATACAGCGTATTCATTCAAAAGATTAATACGGCGTATTCACTTCCATTGAATACGGCGTATCGATCATTGGTATGTGTTTAATTACACATACCTTTGACCACTAAAAACGGACTTAAATGACCAAAAACGTACCAAAAATACATTGTATTTGTATGTTTTCACTTATATTGTACAGGTAACGGATAATCAAGAAAAGGACAAAATCGAAGCCAAAACAACAAGAAACGAGCACGGGAATGGAAAGAGCGTCAAAAAGTCAACCCCGATAAAGCCAAAAGTCAAAGACAAAGCCAAAAACGAAGAAATACTTAATGGGCCCACCCGCACCCATTTAATGAGTCGGGTCAACCCATTAAGCTATTTTATACAAAGCAAAAATCCCAACTATAAGTTGAGGGACTGATTCTGCTAAGTCATCATACTTTACACCAACAAGGACTATGGCTGCAAACTTGCTATACAACTTGAGGGGCTAATTCTGCCAAACCTTCAATCTTTCATCACCACAAGGGACTGAATTTGCAAAGGAGATATATGAGTTGGGGGGGTTGTTTCTGCCAAACCCCCAAACAATTACACACCACAAGGACTTACATTGCAAACACTCTTATCACCTTGGAGGACCAAACTTGGCCAACTCACAAACTCTTCACCCCTGTTACCCAAAACAAAGATACAAACACAACACCATTTTTTTCTCGCCCTTTTTACTATTTATGTGTCTTCAACTTGGTCCCTCCACCCCATAACAAGAAACCATCATCTACCTTTAACCCCACCCTTCAACATGGCTCATTTCCACCTTGGCAATCCCAAATAACACCATTGGGCATTAGAAACGACAAGAAATTTGATGGTCAGGATCATAGAACTTAGGCTCTACTCAAAATGAAGGGCCATGATGATAAGTTGACTTCTCTCACACAAAAAACACGTCCTCAATCTATCTTAGTAAAGAAACACAATGGAAAGAAGACAAAGATGGAAGAAGTCAAAAACGCTTAGTTGTTTTTTATAAATAGGACCATTTGTAAGCCCATTGTGGTATCTAGCTTTTTACTTAGTTAAATTTTAGCAGCTTAATTTAGTAACTGTTAGCTTGTTTTTAATCTTGTAACCTGTTCCTTTTAATGAAATTTCAATTTTAGCTTAAACTGTTTCCTTTAATATTGTGTTCTAAAGTTACTTAAAAGTCTTTCATAAGCTCTCTCATAAGCTCTTTATTAAACCTGTTTACATTAGGAAGCTTAAACTGTTAAGTAATTTAAGAAACTCAAACAAAAAGTTACCCTCAAAATACCACAGCTTATATTTGGATGAAAAGCTAGCAAGGGAAGAGCTTTTAAGACCCTACTAGCTTGTCTTTGACAAGCTAGAGCTTGTAGATCACTTGATTAAACCCTGTTTAGAGCAAAGGTGTTGTAAGTCTTACTTTTTCAAAAAAAAAATTGCATTTACTGTAGCAGTGCTTATTGTTGCTTATTTCTTGCTTATTGTTGCTTATTTCTGTTCTTTATGCTTGTTAATGCTTGTTATTTGCTTTAATATGCTTTATTTAAGTTTTTCATGTTAAATTGTCTCAAATAGCTTGTTACTGCTTATATCTTGTCTGCTTGTTTAGCTGCTTATTACTGTTTCTCTTATGTTTATTTTTGCTTAATATTTGTTGGTTGATATCTGTTTTTAACTATCTTTGTTTAAATCTGTGTTAAACTGTTTTAAAATTTGATTTAAGTAGTTAAAGGGGTGTTTGGGATAGTAGTGAAAATGGGTCAAAATAGGTTTAAAAACCATTTGGGTCTTTTGGCTAACTTTAACCAGCTGTCTTTAGTTGTTCTTGATTGGTATTTCAAAAGTTTTAAGTATTAAAACTTGTTTGAAGGTTTTTTTTAGTGTCCTTAAAACTGTTTGTTCAAAATCATTTTCAAAGTGCTTGTTTGATGAGTCTGTTTAAACCAGCTTTTGAGCATTAGTTTAGAGTCCTTTTGTGTGCCCTAATGCAGTAATGTAGTAACCTTTTAGTTTGCTTTTAAGTTAGTTAAGATTTGTCTAGGTCCTTTAAGTAAATTTTTAGTGTCAAAAGTCTCTTTTTCATTTTCATTTTTCCGTTAGTTAAAATTGTTTTTAGCTTTTAATATTTTGAGCATAAGCTCATTGTCAGTCCAACTTTATCTGTTTTGACTTGCTTTGCATTTTTGTCTTATTTTCTAGCTTATTTGTAAGCCTGCAAATTGCCCTTTTTCCCTTACAAAATTTGAAAAGTCAGCATATGCTGTCTTCAACAGGCTTTTTCATAAGCCAAATTCAGGGGTTATATAAGTCTTAAACTCAAATGCTTTTGCTGATAATTATAGCTTATAGTATGAACTTTAAGGGCATATAAGCTGTTAAGCCTCAAGGTTTCATTTAGGGGCTTAATTTTAAGCCAAAAAGTTGCCCTTTGGGCTGTGTTGTATGCAGTTTGGGCCATTTGGCTTTTTGGCTTGTTAGTGCTTATCTGTCTGTTTCTGTTTGCTTAATTTGTTCTAACTTGCTTATTAGGGCTAGTTAGCTATCTGTGTTTGCTTATTTTTTTTCCATTAGCTTAATTTTGCTTAGGTAGCTTAACAGTTTAGCTAGATATGTCTTAGTGAAAAAGTAGAAACTGCCTTGTTTCTTTGCTTATTTTTCCTGCTTATTTGAGAGATATAAAAAGATTGTCTTTTTTTAAGTTGTTGTTTGTTGGCTTATTATATAAGCTGTGTTAAAACTTTTCAAAAGTAAAAAGAAAAAAAATACCAAAAAATGGCCATGGGATTCGAACCCATGACCATTTAGACAGGCAAGCATACTAGTGAGTGTGTGTAAACCATTGTGCTACATTAGCTCATCCGTTAGCCTTTGCACCAAATATTCCTTTATCACTTTTTTGAGCTCTTCTTCTTATCATAAGCCGTAGCTTATTAGGGCTTATTTTGGGCTTATTTATTTAGCTGTTTGATTGCTTTTATTTTTCCTATGTTGCTCGCATCATTTAGGACTTTTAGTAATTTTTTTAGGTTTTTCCACCTTAATTTGTTATTTCTATTTTATTTTCGTAGATAGAAATTTTAGAAAGTCATTTAAAAATAGAAAATTAATTCGAAAAAATACAAAAAATAGTTTTTAGTTTTAGAATAAATATTTTGAGTTTTACAAACTTTAAGATCATTTTTATCACTCTTAGATTTTAATTTTAATTTTTAGCTTTTTAAATTAAATCTAGAAATTAGTTTTTAATTATAAAAAGTAGTGAAAAATATTTTTCTTAGTTTTTATCACATTATTAGACTTTTCTAAAGTAGAAAATCATTTTTTGGAATTTTTAGGGATAAATTTGTTATTTTCTAGAATTTTAAATAGATTAAATTAGTTTTTAATTCATAATTAATTATTAAAAAGTCAAAAAAAATATAATTCCTTTTTAGAAAATTTTCTTTGGTCATTTTAGAGGTTTAGAAGCTAAGTTTGCATTTTTAGGGTTCAAATTTGAATTAGTTGGTAAATTAGACACATTTTTAGGATTCCCGTATTACGTTTTTAGTTTAAATTTGTGTTGCCTTAATTTTTTTTAATGTAGATTGCATTAATTTTCTCGTAGATTTAGAAATCAAATCAAAATCTTTTCCCATTCAAACATCAAATATCAAACCGACTCTCGACTTTCCAATTCACTCCTCGTTGGGGATAAACGACCCGGGAATATCATATACTACTTCCGGTTTCATTGATTTTCTTGATAATTATCCTTATTATATATTTATAAGTATTATATATTTATTTATATATTTTAAAGGTCAGTTTCGAATCAATCAATCATCTGATAAAGTTCTTTTCCATTCTCGAACTTAATGCCCAAATTTTTTTTAAAACCTTTTTCCCGCTGGTTTTGCTGATAATTTTCTGGTTATTCTCAGTAAGAATGACAAAGGTAATCAAAGGAGAGTTCGAGAAAATTAAGGATGTTAAGGTCGTAGATGTTTCGCTCACTTGTGATACATCACTTAAAGTTTTCAATAATGAAGTCAATCGATTAAGCGGAATGAATGATGATTTATTCACATATGAAGTTGAAATCGCTAACATCCCATATGACTCGAAAATGGGTAATGATTCGGAGCATGAAGCTGATGATGACATAGGATATGATTCGTTTGATGTTGCATTTACTGAACGGTTGGGATTGAAGTTTTTCAACTACAAGATAATGGATCATTATACTATGAAAGCATTATGGATTTACTGGATCAGAGGAGATGATGAAGTTGAGCTCACAGATGAAGAATCTTCTGATGATAAGGATGAAGTTGCTGAAGTCTTTAGGATCGACACTAATTTATTTAATTTTAAAACACCTATGTGCGAGGCATTCAAAGAATTTAACTATCTTTTGCAAATCGATCCAGACTTACTTACTAAGGACATTGAGGGATTCAAAACCTATGAAGATTACAAGGATGATTGGATCTATGAATGGAACAAGGACATACCATGGGTCGATGAGAAGCCATGGACTAACATTGGAGTTTGGACCAAATCCACACCAGTTAAACAGCCTTTCAGCTATAAAACTGGATGTTCGGAATGGCCAACATGTAGTTGGAAGGATGATGGATACTGTAATGGAGGAAACTTACCCGAAACTTACATTATTAGAAACCAACTCTATTATCAGGGTTACGAGTGGTACGAGGATTTGAAAGATTGTGAACTTAAAGATAAGGCTTTAAGAAACAAAGCTATCATGGAAGGATTTATCAATGAAGATGATGATGAGTCACGTTATGAACAAAAGAAACGATGGAACATATATACAAACTATGATGATGCTTATGAGATAAATCATGAAGATAATGAGAGAGAAGAATTATGTAAAGTTCATGAACTGCCAGTGTGCAATGTAAGGAGATATATGATGATCAAATATTCGTTCAATAATGATGAAGAGTATGTTGCTGTAAAAGAAGACGAATACGAAAATCTTACAATCACAAGAAAAGAGGCGTCCCGAGCTTACCAAGAAATCTTTTGGATAATGGATGAAGGATGGATGGTGACTAGAGCCAAGTAGAAGAGAAGTTGAAGACAAGTCTAACTTAAAGACTTTGTTGTAAACAAAAGTGCTTCCCGGGAGACAACCCGGATTGTTATTTAATTTTATCGAGTCTGTCGTCTCAGACATCAATACGGTGTATCCGTTCCATACCATACGGCGTATTGATTGTCTGGACGTCATCAGTCTTTATTTTTTATTGCACTTTAAAAACATTATTGTCAGTTCTGGCAATACAGCGTATTCATTAACCTGATACGGCGTATCTACCAGACTGACTCGTATTTGGTTTGTTTAGTTTAGTTTAAATTAACCGTAGATGCCAAGATAGGAATACACGTTTTTTCCTATATTTTATACAGGACCTCGAGAAAGAAATATCGACAAATATTGGTGGAGAATTTACAAATCTGGATTGCCACGTAGGCAAAATCGTGCATTCTAATTGGTCAATAAAAAGTCAAATTTGAATTAATTTTGTCAAGATTAAAAAATTTTGGTGGAGAATTTTGATGTAGAAAAAAAACACATAAAAATATATGTGTCAAATTTACGAAAACAAAAACTTGAAAAAAAGGAGGTATTTAAAAAACTTTAGTGTGGTGATTTTTTTTAATTTTAATTTTAATTATAATTATATGGAGTTAAGTGTAAATTTTTTAAATTTACAAATTAGTATTGTACTGTTAAAAATAAACAAATCTAAACTCTCCCTTAAACTTTATACCGCTAGACTTTATATTTTAAAATACAACAAACGCAAATACTTCTTACTTCAAACAAAGATTTGACATTATTTAATCACATCTCAAATCTACCCCAAAACTTTTTAGTGAATTTTTCATTATCGGTATAAAATCATGTTGTACAACCGAATAGAAAAACGTCGAAGCACATAAATTATCGTATATAAAGAAAAAGAGTTTTCTAGCTATTCATTGGTGAGTTTGAAAGAAATTACATTTTCTTTTGGTTTAATACGTACTAAAATTATAACAATTGAATTTCTGAAAAATTATTTATTTCACTGACATATTTTCTAAAGTGGAAGACAATGGTTCGAAAATAACGAGGAGAAAATTAATCCCCTTGTGGCTTCGGAGGTTCACTTCAGCCGACTCCGGGCTACCTAAAAGGGTAGTTTCGCTAGGATTAGTTGGCTTACAATATCGAATAAAAAAACTGGTAAATCAAAAAAAAAATATTACTAATTATCTTACTACGTAATTTATAAAAGATTTAATAAATTTATTTTCTTCATATAATTTCTATAATACTCTATACATAACTTATAAAACAGAAAAAATAAAAAATAAATATTTTTTTTTAAAACATAATGTTTAAACCCCGTTCATGCACGGGCATTAAAACTAGTGTGGCTATATGATTATATCTGTTTAGAGTCTATTCATGTATCGTGTTTAGACATTTATCTGTGCTCGTGGGCATTCCTTTGTCGTTCTTGATTCTTATTCATTTGATTCGTATTTCGTATGATATTTGTTTAGCAGGTTCCCGTGATTCGTTTCATTCATTCTTTGGTCTTATTACATTTTTATTATTATATCTATTTACTATTCACTGAGCGCTCAGCCGCATTTTCTTTTCCTGCGGCAGGTAATAAGCGGAAAGCTGGGATTTGAGTGTTGAGAGTAGGAAGCTTTTAGAGGACAGACCCTTGATAGATTTTCTTTGTCTGGATTTATGTTTAAGACTTTTTTCGTTTGAAGATCTATTTTCATTTAGACTTTGTTGGAATTTAATACTTTTGAAAGTCATTTTGTTGCATGACTTAGTATTTTTATTTAATAAAGTCTTCCGCTTGCATTTATATGTTCTGATATGACACCATAATGTGACTCTCGGTCTCTTTATCGGAGCGGGATGTTACAAACACTTTTCCCGATTCCTTCAATCATTTACCATACTGAATTGCTTTCCACGGTTGTGGCTGCTCACGACTTCTTCCTTAGGTTTCTCCAGAATACGTTCATTAATTCTTTAGTCGTAGAGAGACTTCTGAAAGTTAACCCAAGGAAACCAATTGTCTCTTTCTAGCTATCTATTTGATGATTAAACAATTATTGTTCATGGTATATTTGTAGAAACTTTGTAGGAATTTCTTGCAAGGAATGCAACAACTTTTCTCATGTTGTTCTTGAATTTATCATCATATATATAGTGTAATTAGATTATAAATTCGAAAACATAACAAGTTCTTTCTTTACTATCACACGTATGAAGAAGATTTCTTTTATCATTTTTAACTAACTACAGCCAATGGATCAGAAGTAGTAGCAGGTTTCACAATTTGAGATTTGATTGTTTCTATAGCATCTTGACCGAGGTTAGTAATTCTTTTATATTGTGCCAGTCGGTTGTTCAAAAATTTGATGTTGATTTCCAGTTTGGTTTTCTTTTTGTTGTTCGTTCTCAGTTCACCCAATAGACCGTTGTATCGAGTGTAAATATCAACCACAAGTTCTCTTTCTTTTTTATCAAAGTTTTCACAGTTACTTAACACTGTGGTGAGTTTAGTACGAGCTCCCAACTTGGTTCCTGTTGGTGATTTTAGTGTCATCAGTATATTTTATGTAATTGTGATTTACTTGAGATCAAGGGCTTAGTCAAGTTAAGTTATAGTCAAGGTTAGGAGGTGCGGGGTTGCAAGCTTTGTGATAGTCTAGCTCGATATCGCCAAAATAAGTGCACGGTCTAGGGGTTGCGCCCCCTTGCGGGGTCAAGGGGCAAGAGCCCCATTATCCTGCGGGGTAAAGGGAGAGCCATTGTTGGGGGCCCCGCTGCCAGTGTCAGCGGGCAGGGGGTCGAGGGGGAGCACGCCCCCTCACAGGTTGGGGTATGGGGGCAAAGACCCAGCAGGTTCGGGGGCATGCGCTCCCGACCAAACGTTATATCTAGATGCTCCAAAATGCGTTTTCGTTTTCTTTCAAACCAGTTGTCCCTCCAATTCACAAACATCTTTAACCAACAGGTGTGCCTTTACCTGCCAAACTGTCTATTACCGAAATTAACTGATTTGTTTATGTTATATTATACAAGTTTGATCTCTGAAGTTAGAACAACATAACTACGCT
>BQNB010071830.1:22500-32633 GCA_026074375.1 Tanacetum coccineum
TATAATCGTTTGCATGATATGTCTAAAGATAGTTTAATACCTTCATTTGACAAGAACATGGAAAAATGTAATACTTGCATGTTGACTAAGATCACTAGACAACCTTTTAAAGATATAAAAAGGAATTCTATTTTGCTAGAATTGATACATAGTGACTTATGTGATTTCCATGCAACCCCATCTATAGGAAACAAGAAATATGTTGTTACTTTTATAGATGATGCCTCTAGATTTTGTTATGTTTATCTATTGCATGCTAAAGATGAAGCCTTAGATAAATTTAAAATCTATAAAACTGAAGTAGAGTTACAACAAAATAATTTAATTAAAACTTTACGCACAGATAGAGGTGGTGAATATTATGATCCTAGTTATTTCCAATCTGTAGGAATTATTCATCAAACAACGGCTCCTTATACACCACAACAAAATGGTGTGTCCGAAAGGAAGAATAGAGCTTTAAAGGAAATGGTTAATTCCATGTTATCCTACTCGGGATTGAGTGAAGGATTTTGGGGAGAGGCCATGTTAACGGCCTGTTATTTGTTAAATAGGGTTCCTAACAAAAATAACAAGATTTATAAAAAAAAAAAACCCCCCCATATGAACTTTGGTATAAGAAACGACCTAACTTGTCTTATTTGCGAGTTTGAGGTTGTCGGGCTGTCGTTAGACTTCCATAACCCAAAAAGAAAATTTTGGGTGAGAAGGGTATTGATTGCAGTTACTTCATAGGTTAAAGAATAACTCTGAGACATTCCAAGCATATAGGTTCTATGTTATTGAACCTAATGATTATGTATCTGTTAATTCGGTTATAGAATCAAGAGATGCAATATTTGATGAGAATAGATTCTCTTCAATACCTAGACCAAAGGACATAGTATCTAGCTCTAATGGAACTCAAGGTGGAGACCTACCAGGTGAAACTCCAATTGAGATTCCTGAACCTCGGAGAAGTAATAGAGCTCGGGTAGCTAAATCATATGGTTCTGATTTTCAACTATATTTAGTTTAGGGATCAAGAGATGAGATTGCCACTCAATATTCTTACCGTTATAGTATAGAAGATGATCCAATGACCTTTGATGAAGCTATGACATCCCGAGATGTAAAGAAGCAGTTGATGATGAAATATGGTCAATAATGGAAAATAATATATGGGTCTTATCTGACCTACCACCTGGTTGTAAACCTTTAGGATGCAAATGGGTCTTCAAAAGGAAGATGAAAGTTGATGGTACTATCGACAAATTTAAAGCTCGATTGGTAATCCAAGGCTTTAGACAAAAAGAAGGGATCGATTACTTCGATACTTATGCACCAGTTGCTCGTATCTCCACTATTAGATTGTTGATAGCTTTAGCAGCTACTCACAATTTAGTGATTCATCAAATGGATGTCAAAACAACATTTTTAAATGGTGATTTGGAAGAGGAGATTTATATGAAGCAACCAGGAAGGTATTTGTTGATGACAGATATGAGGCATAAAGTGTGTAAGTTAATTAAATCTTTGTATGGACTCAAACAAGCCCCTAAACAGTGGCATCATAAGTTTGATGAGGTTGTTTTGTCAAATGGATTTGTGCTGAATCAATCAGACAAGTGTGTATACTGCAAATTCGATGAATCTGGTAAAGGAGTCATCATTTGCTTATATGTTGATGACATGTTGATTTTTGGTACTAACCAAACCCAAGTTGATAAAACTAAAGAGTTTTTGTCCTCGAATTTCTCTATGAAAGACATGGGGGAGGCGGATGTGATTCTTGGAATAAGAATTAAGCGTGAGAATAAGGGTCTTACGATTACACAATCTCACTACATTGAGAAAATTCTCAAGAAGTTTAATTGTGAAGGTTGTGGTCCAGTTAGTACTCCCATGGAAGCAGGTATTAAATTAATGCCCCATGTGGGTAAACCTATGAATCAACTTGAATACTCAAGAGCATTGGATGCTTGATGTATGCTATGACAAGCATAAGGCCGGATATTGCTTATGCTGTCGGAAAATTGAGTAGATTTACTAGTAATCCTAGTAATCACCATTGGGAAGCAATTACTAGAGTATTCAGGTACTTGAAAAATACAATGAATTATGGTTTGTCTTATGTTGGATTTCCTTCGGTTATTGAAGGTTATTCTTATGCAAGTTGGATAACCAATAGTGAAGATCATACTTCCTCTACTGGTTGGGTATTCTTGCTAGGTGGAGGTGCCATTTCATGGGCTTCTAAGAAGCAAACTTGCATTACTGATTCGAGACGGGGGAAATTTTGCAGGGGGGAAATAAAGTGAATTTGTTGGCTTTTAGCTGCTGCGGAAAGGGAGGCAAGAATGGTTAAGGAAACCTTATCTACGAGCAGTCCTTTGTGGCAAAACTAATATCTCCTATTTCCATACATTGTGATAGTGCTACCACTTTGGCTAAGACATATAGTCAAATTTACAATGGAAAGTCTAGACACTTAGGTGTTAGACACAGCATGGTTCGTAAGTTAATTACGAATGGAGTGATTTTTGTAGATTTTGTTCGTTCTCAACAAAACTTAGCAGATCACTTGACTAAGGGATTAGCTAAAGACTTAGTGCACAAGTCGGCTATCGGGATGGGATTAAAAGTCCCATTTAAAATCTACTGTGAGGACACCAATTCCCTTCTAATACAACGTAGAAGCTGTAATTCATATGAGGAAAGTTTACATTTTAAAGATTGGAAACACATTGTATCTTCCCAAAGGATGTGCTTCAGACTGCAGTGGGTTAGGTTGAAGTTTATCTTCTTATAGTTCTTTTGATAAATTGCATTGGCAGTGCAAGACTAAAGAACTACCTATGTGAGCATGGGTGTCGCCGCTTCAAGAAGCTAGGACTGAACCTTTCTATTTCTTCATGAAAGGATATGGACGCAAGGCTTTGTAATAGTGTCAAGTATATGTACATTAGAAACTTGTAGAAACTTATGTGTATATTATCTTCGAGTATTCAAATGAGTTGATGGGTTCAATCCGTAGGACACCCTGATTCTCGAATACTTGGAATGCGTAATATACTATGTGAAAATTTCGAGAATTCTAAGTATCATTTTCATTTATGCATGAGTTTGGTTTGTTTTGTCTAATTTTAGTAGATCAAGGATTACACTAAAATGGAGGAGGAATGTTGGTGATTTTAGTGTCATCAGTATATTTTATGTAATTGTGATTTACTTGAGATCAAGGGCTTAGTCAAGTTAAGTCATAGTCAAGTTAGGAGGTGCGGAGTGCACGCTTGTACTAGCTAGCTCGATATCGCCAAAATAAGTGCAGGGGTCAAGGGGGTTGCGCCCCCTTGTGGGGTCAAGGGGCAGCGCCCCTTGCGGGATCAAGGGGCAGAGCCCCTTGCTGGGGCCCCGCTGCCAGGTCAGCGGGCGGGGGTAGCGCCCCAACCCAAACGGGGTTCGGGGGAAGCGCCCCAACCCAAACGGTATATCTAGTGCTCCAAATGCATTATCCATTTTCTTCCAACCAGTTTTCCCTCCAACCGACACATCTTTTCCCAACAGGTGTGACCTTTCCTGCCAACTGTTTATAACCGAAATTAACTGATTTTCGGTTATGTTATATTATACAGTTTGATCTCTTGAAGACAGAACACACATAACAACTTTCTGTGTATTGCTTTGATCTCTCGTGCCTTAGAGACAAAGTGTTTTTTCTCTGAATTATCCAATTGAGGATTTCGTGTAACCCGAGGCATATAGGGTCGAAATCCTTCAATCTGAAAGTGATCTTAACACGATTCAGAGAATATATCAGGATAGTTTGATTATTACCCACTCATTAAAACACCGAAATTCTAACAGTTCCTTCCATTTGTTTCTCTTTTCAAGTTGATCAGCCTTGCTTTCTTTTGTTCATCTTCAGTGTAGTCTTCTGACTTCTTAAGGCCATCAGTCCTAGGGTAACAACACCTTCAATAATTGTTCTTGCACCAGTCATAGCCATAATAGGTTCACACTGTCCATTCCCCTATGAAAGTTTAATCTTCTAAGTTAGTTCTTGCCAACTGATGAGTTTTTTAAAATGCACGCTCCATTAATAGTAACTGCCTTAAAACAACTGGTGGTTTTGTTCCCAAACGAACTTCTAATGATTTTCTTGATATGTAGATCGTTTGAGTGTGATTGACTAAGAGATTCTATCTCGCTTGTGACATGTGTTAGATAATTAAAACATTATGAATAGAAATAAACTTATCTTGGATGAAATAGTCTTGTTAGATAGCGTTTTAATCAAATTAAGATTTATCCGATTTAGGATGTATGTTGCTTTAGGTTTTATCCAATTTAGTTTTATTAGAATTAGGGTTTTTATCCGATTTGACCTTACATCCGACTTAGGTTCATGTTCGACTTTGAATGAGTTATCCGGTTTACAAATTTATGCGACTTATATCGCTATTCGACTTAGAGTGTGTTTGTTTTATTAAGATATTTTGGGTTTGAATCTGACTACCATATCTTTAAGAGGTGCCTATAAAGTCTGAATCTGAATAAGATAATATTGTTTATTTTTTTATATTTGTCTGAATAGTTTTTTCTCTATTCTTTAAATATATATATTAAACTATAACAATACGATGAATAAGTAGCTTATGTAAACGTGAAATACATAAAACATTCTTATCATAAATATAACACAATGATAAACTGTTAGATAAATTATCAGGTCGAGTTTATTTAATGATAACAAAATTGCTCGACTTGTTGCAATTAACACTTATTTCAAAAATTGCTCGGCTTTGTAACTCCATTAAGCCCACTTACAAAGCCCTTAAAAATGAGTATTATGTTGCGTTTGGTTTGTATACGCGTTTAGATTTGGCTTAAGTTTACGATTTTACTTTAATATAGATTTGTAAAAATAAATATGAAAGAAAATTAATATTTTTATAATAAGGTGAAAAAAAAATATTATTTATATTAAAAACATGTATATGTGTGTGAAAGAGAAAGAGAGAGATATATAAATTCACTGTGCGTAACATTAACCAAAATCCACTAAGTTACCTTCCTTTTGGTTTTGTGAGTCTTTTTCCTATTTTAAATCCAAACCAAACAACATATTTTAGGACTTAACCCGAACCAATGTACAAAACCCATCAAATAAACACCCCATTAGTATTTGAACTTGGTAGACTATTCACTATTTAACACATTACAGTTACGCACACCAAACATGTCAAGTTGAGGTCCTAATCAATTCTCACAGTCAAACTTCACACTTCCCAAACTCTCTTTTCCTTGTAAACACCTTTCCCGTCTTTTTCCCAACGAGTGAAACCACCAAAAAATATTTGTCACTAAACACACTCCTAAATAATTGAGTGTGACCGGTTTTGAGGTTCAGATGGGTTGAAGGCTCGTAAGGGTTGAAAGATTGTGTACGGGTTAGAGACATTAAGACATGACTACCACCTCTAATCGGATAAGAGCTTCAAGATTTGTTCGTAATAATTTCTTTAATAAGGTGAAATAAAAAATATTATTTATATTAAAAACATGTATATGTGTGTGAAAGAAAAAGAGAGATATAAATTCACTATGTGTAAGAGAAGACATTAACCAAAATCCACTAAGTTACCTTCCTTTTGGTTTTGTGAGTCCTTTTCATATTCTAAATCCAAACCAAAAAACATATTTTAAGACTTAACCCGAACCCAATGTACAAGACCCACCAAATAAACACCCCATTAGTATTTGAACTTGGTAGACTATCACCTATTAAAACATTACACTTACACACAATAAACAAGTCAAGTTGAGGTTCCTAATTCAATTCCACAGTCAAACTTCACACTTCTCAAACCCTCTTTTCCTTGTAAACACCTTTCCCATCTTTTTCCCGACGAGTGAAACCACCAAAAATTATTTGTCACTAAACACACTCCTAAATAATTGAGTGTGAAGGGTTTTGAGGTTCAGATGGGTTGAAGGCTCGTAAGGGTTGAAAGATTGTGTATGGGTTAGAGGCATTAAGACATGACTACCACATCTAATCGGGTAAGAGCTTCAAAGGCAAAAAAACACATCAAAGTCTGATCGCGTTTGACTCAGACAGGCGCAGAGGCGGTAAAACTTTTTTTCCAAAAAACACAGCCTCACATACTTAATCGGTAACAAATATTACTCCAAATACAATGCATCCGATTTAGATTGTTATTCGACCTAACAATTTTATTTGAAAGATCTCTATTTGATATAAAACGTTATCCGGCATACGTGAATGTAGTCAGTGTTCACAAGTTATTCGACATTGAAGAAAACTTATCCGGTCTAAGCTTTTTATCATACTAAATAGGTCTGTCCGATTTAAACAACTAAACAAGTACATGAGAATATGAGATAACAAAATGTCACAATTCAATCTATCCGGTTGAGGACGTATCTGAGATAGAGCAGTCAATCCATCCAAATTTTAGCCATGATACCAATTCTTTGTCTCTATCAAGTAAGATATGACACAATTAATGACTCGCAAGATACAAAGAAAAAGAGTTGCTGAAAGTGACATTTATTTATGAGTCAATAATTGGCTATTTATGTATGAAAAATGCTACAGTAATAAACACACAACTCATACAAATAATCACATACAACTACTTGTACATGTTATTTTTTTCTTTAATCATGACCATTAGGACTACTAGACGAGTAATCTGCATAGCAACGGTATTTTATAGCGGCAGACGATTAATCATATGCAATATTGTGGTAATTGTTTTGTGTAACGTTCAAAATAAAACATGAAAATATTAAAATGTAATTACAAACGATTGTAACATTCAATAATAACTATCACATGCATAACATTTAGTATCACATATGGGAAGACGCGTCCAAAATTTAATGCACCCATCTTATATATTTTATCACCACTAGACGAGTACCCGCGCATAGCGGCGAAAATTCCTAGCGGCAGATAATTAACGATATACGATATTGTGGTAAGTGTTTTATGTAACATTTAAAATAGAATGTGAAAAGATCAAAATATAATTGCAAACGGATGTAACATGCGATAATTCAACTTAAGAAAAAAGAGCATTTATACCGGAAGCCAATTAACGATATGCGATATTGTGGTAAGTGTTTCGTGTAAAGTTAAAAATAGAACGTGAAAATATCAAAATGTAATTATAAACGGTTGTAACATGCGATATTCAGCTCAAGTTTTTTAACATTTCCTAAAATACTATTTTCAGCAATGTTGAAATTTCAAGAACGGCTAAAATACTTTTTTTAACAATGTTGAAATTTAAAGAAATAAGAATAAATGCTTTATATGTAGTATACATAGACGAGTACCCGTGCATAGCAACGAGATTTTCTAGCGACAAACAACTATAGTTTCAATATTGTAGTTGAGTGTTTTGCTAAACATACCCATAAACGAAAACCGTACATGTGTAAGGTTGTCCCTTAAACGATAACAAGCATTTATATTATATAAAAAAAGTTATACTCTTTATATTGTTTCGTCTAGAGATTTGAAAGTGATAACAATATCTCATCTAGCTTATATTACTCCCCCTATCCTAATTTATTTGTCCCTACTTGATTTTGTGGATCTTTCCTTATCAACTTTGACCTTAAATACTTTTGTTTATTTTATATAATACTTGATGAAAATTATACCAATGGAATATATATTTAAAACTCATACGTTTAGGCATACCCGGAAGCACCAATACCTATCTATACTCAACCAAATACCCACAATTATACCAAATACTCAAAAATTACACACTTTCCTTATCTATAAGTATATATGGCCGGATATACATGATAAAACACAAAGAAGATATTTATTTTGACTTTGTAAACTAGCACATGTTGTTTAAGTTTTCAAGCAAACTTTCTTACATTTACCAACTAGTTCTTACACCTCCCATCCCTTCTTACACCAAAACCATGCCTTTCTTACACAATGGTCATTCCAACATCTAACCATGGTTAAGTTAAAGTAACCATGAGCTAATTAAGTCTTGCTATAAAAGGCATACTATGCAAGTAACTTCACACACTTCATTTCTATAAGAAAAACTTCACTCGTTTCTCTTTGTCTCTCCTCCAAACCTACGGCCAAACATCAACTCCCATAAATAATTCACACAATTTATTTTATCAAGTATACAAGTAAACTAAGATCATATCTAATGTGATACAAATAGTATCGTGATGATCTTTAACGTTCAATGCCTTGGTTGTACCTGAAGATCTCGCTCTCAACATAGAGTAGTTAGAAGCTCAAAATATACTCAAGAAATAAAACAAGTGCCGGTCGTATCATCTATTGGCATGATATCTAAGATAACCTTAGGTGTTTAGAAGGTTTGGTTTAAGGTTTACAAGGGTTAATCAAGCAAGAAGCAAGATTAGGGTTTCATTTGGAATTAGGGTTTTCAAGGGTTGTAAGCTAGGGTTTGGTTTCTAAACAAGGGTTTAGATCACTTTGTTCATCACTACACTTCATATTAAGGTTACCTAAAACTCTTAATCTCTTTGTTTTCATGATTTTATGCATATATAATGTTTGTGTAGTTAATCACCATCTAAGAACATGTTTACTTGTAAAAATGGATTTTTACACTTGTTTATGATTTGGTAAACTTTTATATATGTTGTATGAATGTTCATATCATGTTATAATGGAAGTATAAGTAATGTACAAGTGTTGGTTATGTATAAAAAGTATATGTAAACAAGTTAACTAAAAAGTATACTTATGAAAGTTCATGGATAAATAAGTGTGTACACATTTGGATCTTGTGATTTTTGGACAATATATGGACTAATCATGGACTAGAGACCCTAAGGATGTAAGACATGTGATTATGAGTGTTGTAATGGACTTGTAACAAAGTGATTAAACTTAAAAGTTAGAAAAACTCATTTTAAACACATTTTAAGAAAAAGTTCAAAACCTTCTGTTTGAAATTCGAATTTAACATATATATTTTATGATTTTATAAAATACTACATGTCACAAGGATCGTAGGCATGTAGAGAACTCGAAAAACCGATTTATAACGAAGGAGATACGTTGATTTTAAGTTATACGTTAATTAAACGCGTTATAAAGAAATTTTATAAAAACAAGTTATAAAATACTTCTTATATATAAGTTTTATTATTTTTCCCAGATATTACATAATTTTAGGATTCTAAAACAATAAGAATCGTAATTTTTCAATCAATAACGAAGGAGTTATGAATTTCGCAAGTTTACGGTAATTATAGTTTATAAAAATAATTTTATAAACTATGAACAGTAAAAATCACTATTTATAACAGATACATATTTTTGAAAAAAGTTATATTTTGATGAGATTTGTAATTACGAAGACGTGCTCGAAAGAATCACTAAAATCGGAGCTAAACCGGATAAAATACGACATTTACGGGTTTTACGATAACTTAATTTATAAAAATAAGTTTATAAACTGTCATGAACAGTAAAAACCACTGTTCATCAGGGGACTAAAAATATGAAAATGTAATATTTTAATGACTCGTCTTAATACAAAAGCGTGGACATAAGAAACGTAAGAAACGGGATTAAAACGAAGAAATTGCGTCGTTTTTGCTATTGAGATATTTATAAACGTTTTAACTTTATAAATATAATTTCACAAACATGATTATATGGTGATGTAGCTATATAGAATTATATATGGTAGTAGTTATTCCAAGTGCTTAGAACTTATACGACATATAATTAATTAGGTTGCATTCGGCGTTTATCTGACGTATTTTCTGTGATATAATATGATACTCATTACTCAAGGTGAGTTCATAGCCCCACGTTTTACATTTTATAATGATTTACAATCTTGGGGTGAAAAACATATGCATGTTTTACAATTGGACGCAAGTGGACATTTCACATTTACGATTACGTGTTTGCCTAAGTAGCGATAACCCTCTAAGCCCATTATCATGAACTGTCAATTACTGTTGTGAGCGCGAATGTTATAAATAGATCTATTTGAGGATTGACATCCCCGTCCGGGTGAGTCATGCTTACTGTGCCGGTTTGCCGGACAACGGACGTATACCATGTCGGACTTGGGATGTTGCGGGTTAGA